>SJYQ01000091.1:495116-511515 GCA_006410935.1 Redunca redunca | reverse complement strand
GTTACTTTTGCATCATGCAGAGACGAAATGAACATTCATTTTTTAGGCCATAATATTCAGACTCTTATCGCTTATAACCACTAGAAATATTAAAGGACATATTTGACTTATGGCTCATATAAATTCAAGCAATAAGAAACCTGTTGAATTTGGTTTTAGTTTACATAAAACTGAAGCTAACTTCTTAATTACAAATAGTGCTGCACTTTATTTACTTCTATGAGCTCATACTGATGTATTCTGAGCATAATTTCTAAATGATAGCTGTTGTATTCCTGTTATTACCTTTTTAGTCTCATGAGGATAATAACAGTCTATAGTCATCATCATCATTAAAAAGAAATATCTCTATTTCTTAGAAAAGAGAAAGGAGAACTAGCATAAGTAGTGAAATACTAAATTCACAGATGGGAAAATGTTATATCTAAATCTACCTTTGATATAATGGGTCCTGAACAAGAGCCTTAGAATCATAGAAAAGTTCTTTATTCCTAGGGGTAACATTTTCAAGGCTGGTTGGTGATGGAAATAGTTTCATTTGTTGGGAAATAGTGTTCCTTTGAATATGTTTTACACCTGCAGAAACTGAAAACATATTTACTTCTGTAGGAATTTGCCTGAAATATTATAATTCATTAAGAAATGCCTGAATGAAACATAGTTCATTTCACAAACCTTCATTTTTATGTTGAATTCAAAGTGGAAAAAGCTTTTCATAATTAAATACATCTGACTTCATTTTGTCAATACAACCTTTCTATTTCCAAGTGAACAAAAATCTCTAAATATGATATAAAAAGAAGTATTTTAATCTTTTTTAAAAATCTGTTCAAACCTGCATCAGCAAGTAGTCAAGCTCCTATTTATGTATACTCTTTTATGAAGCTTCTATTAGACTCTTCTTAAAAATTCATATCAAATAGTTTAAGAATTGATATTCAGTTGCCAAATCGTGTCCAACTCTTTGTGACCCAATGGACTGTAGCCACCAGGCTTCCCTGTCCTTCACTATCTCTCAGAATTTGCTCAGACTCACATCCCACTTCAAACTCATGTCAAATTCATATTTAAAGATAAGACATTTTACTCAGTGTGTTAAAGCTTTTCCTATGTAGATTTTTCCTTCCTCTGTTTTTGTATCCAGTTGATATGTTCTCTTAACAGGGAGACATGCTGATAGATTAGATTATGTGTCTTTGAATTATGCTTCAGTTTTTTAAGCAAAATATATAGAGATCATTCCAATATATGTGATATTAAGTGTGGACAGATATCTACTTTTTAACATATTTGAATTTTCCAAGACACTAATTTTTTTTCAAATTGGAGTCATATCTTTAATTACATTACTGTTTTTAATATGATGATATATGCATTAATGGAGAAGGAAATGGTAGCCCTCTCCAGTATTCTTGCCTGGAGAATCCCAGGGACAGAGGAGCCTGGTGAGCTACAGTCCATGGGGTCAGAAAGAGTCAGACACGACTGAGCAACTAAACAACAGCAATAAGCATCTTATCCTGTTAGCGTGTAGTTGTTTTTTATAACAACCTGTTCTGGTTTGGTATGACAAACCTGGAGATGATCCACCATGGATCCTGGAAGGAAATTCTGTTCAGAATGCTGAGGTAGCACAAAGGGTTAGATTAGCAAAACAGAAATACAAGAAGTGGAGGTCTTACCCAGTATCAACTTTATTAATGCTTCAATGACACAAGGAAATACAGGGCAGAGAAAAAGCAAGGAGAGGTCTAGTACCATCAGGTCTATCTGGCCCTTTCTCTCCTCATCAGAATGCACTCCAGTTGTAATTACAAATCTATATTACTTACACAAAACCTGCCATTTCAGCATGAACCATCCTATTTATTACTAAGATAGTTTCATAGCTTTTGTGACATTTTCAAGAAAGCCCTGGGCCATAACCACAAAGTTCTAGGTTTGTTTAAAATAAGCAATCTTAGAGTAGGAACATTCTGCTACAAAGATTACACATCCAAAGACTCTTTGGCTAACCATTATCACTGGTTAATTTTCAGAAATTAATTAATTAATTAATTAATTCAGAAATTAATTAATTTTCAGAAAAACTCTGTTTTTAGAGGGTCTACAGAGGCGAGTTGAAGTGTCTCCTTCCTTAGTAATTTGTTGGGAGATTCTGCCCTTGTAAAAGGAGAGAAAGGACTGAATGCTAATTGTTTATTACTTTCTCTTAAGCATTATCGTTTGGGGAGGAGTGTCAGTTGAAGTAATGGAAGGTAATAGTGAAAAGAGAAGTATTTTGACTAGGAGACAACACACTGAAAAGAAGTATAAGGATTTAGGAAAGAGAAAGAAAGTCACACAGGAGAGCTTTTGCCTGTTTCAAAACTCTATCTATACCCCAATATCTGTATAGAAATACTTATGGTACTGTCACCCCTCTGTGAAGAGTTTAGTGCCATGTTTTTCTTTCATTATTGAGATTGCTTTAGTTTGTTAAATAGTTTTCTTGATGAATTTTACTTAGGACTTCAAATCATACACCAAGGTACTAAAAACATAATGGAACTGCTGTGTAAAATGAATGAATTTTATTATATTTTGCCAGGCCAGCAGTCACTGAAATGATTAAGAACATTCTGCTATCACCCCATTGAGACATGATGTATGTCAATTTAAATTCTTTACTCAAAAAAACACATGTATGCCAATGTTCATTGCCGCACTATTTATAATAGCTAGAGCTTAGGAGCAGCCTAGATGTCTATCAACAGATGAATGGATAAAGAAGATGTGGTGCATATATAAAATGGGATATTAGCCATAAAAGGGAATGAAATGGAGTCAGTTGAAGTGATATGGATGAACCTAGAACCTGTTATACAGTGTGAAGGAAGTCAGAAGGAGAAAAACAAATATATTAATACATGTATATGGAATCTAGAAAAATGGTACTGATGAACCTATTTGCAGGGCAGGAATAGAGATACAGACAGAGAGAATGGACTTGTTGACACAGAGGGGGAAGGAGTGGGTGGGACAAATTGAGATGATAGCATTGACATATATACATTTCCATGTGTAAAACAGATAGCTAGTAGGATGCTCTGTATAGCACATGTAGCTCAGCTCAGTGCTCTGTGATGACATAGATGGGTGGAATGGGGTGGGGGCAGGTAGTGGGAGGAAGGCTCAACAGGGAGGGGATATATGTATACATATGGCTGATTCACAAAGTTTTATAGCAGCAACTAACACAACATTGCAAATCATATTCCAATAAAAAGAAAAAACAAAAAAATTAAATATGAGAATATACAATTATAAAATATAAATTATACCTAAAACCATTTGGTTAGTGTACTTCATGTGGTTGGGTATCTTAAATGGTATTAAGATCTTGTCTGAGTAAAAGCAGTGAAGGAATATCATTTTTGAGTATAACATGACTTATAAATTTCCCTTAAGAACAAAATTTGGTGTTTAATAGAGAAAATATAAATCTGAAAAAATCAGATTAGTCTACATATGCAGAATATCTACATAAATTTTCACCATGCCCAAAGGCTATCTGAAGTAGCTGCCAAATATAAATCATCCCCTTCCTTTCTCAGTAATGCAGAAGCATATTATTAAACGCCTAGAGTAATTCTGGGGAGGGACTCAGCAGTAAGCTGTCTGCAGACAACACTCTGAGCAGCTGGAAAAATTAATGCCTTGATCCTGAAAGTGGAGCAGGAGGTCCAGGAAGCATAATATTCACTCTACTCTTTTATCAAAATAAAAAAAAAAAACAACAAAGACCTTCAGAAAATACCAGCTATTTATAACCAGAAATTATTTTTCACAACTGCTATTCATATAAAAGATACATATCAGGAAGATTCGGATACTTAAGTCATATAAAGTAGTCTTTTGGAGTACTGCAAACGAATTTCCTCATTACTGTTCTTCATATTCGGTTTTGGTTGTGATTAAGATTACAGGACATAGAATATTTACCTAGAGTGATGGTGAGTTTTATGTATCACCCTGGAGGATGTTTTTGAATGAGATTAATTTTTAAATCCATAAACTTCTAAACTGACTTCCATAAAGTGAGTGGGCCTAATCTAATCAGTTGAAGATCTGAGTAGAGCAAATGACTAGCCTCCCTGAGCATGAGTGAATGCTCCAGTTGACTTCCCTCAGATTAGAATTGCATCATCAAGTCTCCTGGGTGTCCAGGCTTCCAGCCCACACTACAGATTGGGACTTGTCAGCCTTCGTAATCACATGAAAAATTTCCTCGTATATGCACATATATGCTACTCCTGTTGGTTATATTTCTCTGGGGGAATGTGCTTAATAGATCTCATTCTGGGATTTCCCTGGTGGCTCAGATGGCAAAGAAGCCCCTTTCAATGCAGGAGATCCAGGTTTGATCCCTGGGTCAAAAAGATTCCCTGAAGTAGGAAATGGCAACCCACTCCAGTATTCTTGCCTGGATAATTCCATGGATAAAGGAACCTGGCGGGCTACAGTCCATGGGGTCACAGAGTTGAACTCTACTGACCTAGTTTTCAAATCAAGCTATTAATCTATTGATAAAAGTTAGGAAATTATCACTGATTTTTATGTAATTATCTTTCATCTTATTTTTGCATGAATATTACATGCCAACTAGATATTTCTGCAAAACTAATTTGGGATTTAGTACAAAGATATTCTAAACTTCTTTTTATTTGTCATGTGAGTGCTCTTTAATAAAATTATATCAAAAACAGATGACTTATATTTGAGTGGAATAAAAGAGGACAATGTCAGATAGGAACTTTAAAATACCTCAAATATTAGTTTTATTCTTCTATTTTATTATCTGTCCCAAAGACTGGAGTATAGTTCCTTTAGTGAAATTATAAAGCTGTCAACTCAATTGAAAACACATATTCTTAATGCTATAGTGCTTTGTCTATAAAGTCTCACTAGTTCATGTCCATAAATATTTATCTATATCTATTATTTTGCAGGTTCTGTCTAAGGAATTGAAATACATTTGTAAATAGGTTTATATCCCTGACATTGTAGTGCTTATGCTGAAGTGAACTCTAGTACAGATATGGGTTCATTTACAGTTTTATTGGCTTTGATCCCTGGGTTAGGAAGATCCCCTGGAGAAGGAAATGGCTACCCACTCGAGCATTCTTGCCTGGAGAACCCCATGGACAGATGAGACTGGTGGGCTATAATCTATAGGATTGCAAAGAGTTGGACATGACTGAAAAACTAATACACATAGTTTTATTATTAGCCTATTTTTAAATTAAATTTGTTTAGCTTTATCATTAATCTCATGATAAGCTTCCTTTTACTTTTTTACATAATATCTTCTAATGTCTTCCCATTGAAATATTGAATAAAATACAATATATAAATATATTCATCTGACATCTGCCCATATCTCCACTTTAACGCCACTCTTTGCTTTTTATGTTCCACTTATACTTTTTTTCTTCAATTTTTCTGACATAATGATCTTGGTATCCGAATCTTCTTTCTTCTTTCTACCTATAATACTCTCCATTATAGCCATCTCCTTACTCACTTAGCTAAAACTACTTATTCTCCAGATACATCTTAAATCGCACCTCTTGCAAAAGTTTCCTGGTCTATATTAACACTTTCATCTAGAGGGTACTTTTTTTATGCACATGGCACCCTTTAAATTATGTATATTATGTCCTCTTTGCTAATTTCAAGTTGCCTCACTACAAAAAAAATGTATCTATTTATTCACCAGTGTATTCCCAATGCATGGTGGCATGGTTAATTCTCAAAAAGTAATTGCAAGTATATGACAAGAGTCTTACAAACCAAGATATAGCCTACAATAAAGTTGTTACTTCCAGTTGTTAATCTACAAAATGCTATAATAATCACATTTATATTTGTCTCTTATATCCAACA
Source organism: Redunca redunca (assembly GCA_006410935.1). Classification (NCBI taxonomy): domain Eukaryota; kingdom Metazoa; phylum Chordata; class Mammalia; order Artiodactyla; family Bovidae; genus Redunca; species Redunca redunca. The sequence goes on along the minus strand of SJYQ01000091.1, from coordinate 505,587 downwards.
TATTCCAAGGAACCTTAATAAATAACTTATGGAATCTAGATTCAAATAACATTAATGAATATNATATCAGTGCTTAACACATTTCTCTAGGATACCAGGATAACAATACTGAAAGAAAAAAATAGCTTGTTTTAAATCAACCAGCCTGACTCCTGATTATTGTTTTTTCTTCAACTGTCCATAAACCAGAACATAATAAATATTTGAGAAATGTGTGTCGTACCTATTTTAAATTTGTCATCCTTTAGTTTACAGAATATAATCGGGTCTATTTTTGAAAACTATACCTGTGCATTTCAAATTATTCTGTAGGGTGTTTCATGTACTACAAAAAAAAAAATAGTTTGAAAGTAATTATAAGTTAACATCATTCTTACAACATTAGGAGATTTTAAGCAATTTTAGATCAATTAGTTGCTATCATAAAATCTGCTCTACACAATTAATAATTCAGTCATGTTAAGCATTATGTTGTTCTCTATGTAAATTAGTCTTAGACTTCTTCCAGAATAAAAGCTTTGTTGTATTTCTATGCTCCCTACAGGACTGATGTGTGTTGTGTGTGTGAGCAGCTCTCAGTAATGTCTTCCAGGCCTCAGATTCTATCAGTCTGCCCCCTCCTCCCTCCTCCATCCACACTGACGTTGCTGCTGTCTCTTGTACATAACAAGCCTGGTCCTCTCTTGAGGCCACTGCCCTTACTGTCCCCTCTACCTAACGGAGTTTTCCCCCAAATATCCATGTGGTTTTGCTGATATCTACTGAAACTCCACATTATCAGATGGGCCTTCCTGTAATAATAACCTTGTCTAAAATGCTTAATATTTATCCAGTCTTGTTTTTGTCCTGAATAGTTTTCACCATCAGCATATCATGTGTTTATTATCTGTTTACTCTGTGTTTCTCTCAGATAGAATGGGAACTCCAAGAAGACAGGAAATACTGCTCTATCATTTGTGCCTAGAGCAGTGACCTGCGTGAGGATCTTCCCAACCCAGTTATTAAACCCAGGTCTCCTGTGTTGCAGGCAGATTCTTTACCATCTGAGCTTCAGGGAAGTCCCAGTTCAAAGTAGCAAAGGTGAAAAATTCAGTTTTATTGCTTTTATTCCTTTGACCATTATTACTTTATATTATCAATGGAGATACCTTGTCACTAAGAACTGTAGTGCAAACCATGATACACAACTTTGATTCCTCTCCAGAATTCTATGTCTGTTTCTAATCATAGTTGCTGATCATTTCCTGGGTCACATCATAAGTGCAATTAGTGGTTTATTTTTCAAAATAACCCAGATTAAATCTCTGGATTCAATTAACCAGTGAATCCTGATACTGGTAGTAACTCACTCAAATGTTTTATGCAAGACTGTTTAGTATTATCTGTAAAATAACTAGCAAGAAAATCAAATTAGATTCATTTTGTTAATATAGCATGGCACAGAGAATTGGAGAATGTGATAGAATTGTGAGTAGTCTAACTGAAATGGATTTGAGAAGCTTAAAAGTTACCAAATTTTCCCAGTAATAAGTAGGTTTCATATTATACAAGGAGAGCCTCTGATAACACTGACCAATGATTAGACATAACAAAACAAAGTCATAACTAGAGAACAACCATGTGGTTGCCAGAGGAGAGATGGCAAGGGGAGGAGAGAAATGAATGAGGGAGATTAAAAACTATAAGTTTCCAGTTGCAAAATAAAGGAGTAATGGGTATGAAATGTACAATGGGGAGAATAGTCAATAATTATGTAATATCTTTGTATGGTGACATATGGTAACTTCACTTATTGTGATGATCATTTTGAAATGTATAGAAATATCAAATCACTATGCAATTGGAACTAACACAGAGTTATAGGTAAATTATACTTCAAAAAAAAAAAAAGGAAACGTAGGAAAAAAAAAAGATTAGGTTGTGGTTATCAGAGGTAGAGTTTGAGGGATAGTGGGATTGGATGAAGGCAGCTGAAAGGTATAAACTTCCATTTATAACAACACCAGTACTAGGGATGCAATGTACAACACAAAAATATAATTAACGTGTGTGTGTGCTGTGTGCTCAGTCCTGCCTTACTCTTTGTGACCCCATGGACTGCAGCCTTCCAGGCTCTTCAGGAAAATCTATGGAATTTTTCCAGGCAAGAATACTGGAGCAGGTTAGCATTTCCTACTTCAGGGGATATTCCTGGCCCAGTGATTGAATCCTTGTCTCTTGTATCTTCTGCATTGGCAGGCAGATTCTTTACCACTGGGCCACCTGGGAAGCCATAATTAACAGTGTTATATGTTATATAAGAATGTTGTCAAGAAAATAAATCCTGAGTTCTCATCACAAGGAAAAAATAATTGTTTCCTATTTCTTTTATTTTGAATCTATATGACATGATGAATGTTCACTAAACTTATTGTGAACAAATTCATTTTATGATATATGTAAGTCAAATCATTATGCTATATATCTTAAGATTTTATAGTGCTATATGTCAGTTACATCTCAATTAAACTGAAATAAATAATATTTATCATGTCTTTGCCTCTATATAGAAACAAAATCTAGCTGTATTTTACATCAACTCTTTCATTTTAAAATGATTGTATGACATTATACATGTTTCAATGCCATTCTCCCAAATCATCCCACCCTCTCCCTCTCCCACAGAGTCCAAAAGACTGTTCTATACATCTGTGTCTCTTTTGNTTAAAAAAATAAAACGATTGTAGTAATATCACAGAAATAGTTGAAATCAAGTAAAACTACTTTCTCTTCATTTACATTTTTCATTTATTTTCTTCTTAAATAAGATTCATAAAACATCAAAAAATATTACCTCTATGGTGCAGAAATAAAAATGCTATTATATATATAATTATAGTTCTTGTGTATTAAAAACATTTTGCAAGCATTGAATTGGATGGTTTAAGTGTAAATGAATCAGAACAGCTGAAGTTAGGTTTTTCTTCCAGTGTTTACTAATAAAAGAACACAATAATGGGTAAGATGTGTGCTTAGTCGCTCAGTTATGTCCGACTCTGTGATCCCATGGACTGTATCCTGCCAGACTCCTTTGTCCATGGGGATTCTCCAGGCAAGAAAACTGGAGTGGGCTGCCTTGCCCTCCTCCAGGGGATCTTCCCAACCCAGGGACTGAACCTAGGTCTCCCACATCGCAGGCAGATTCTTTGCCAACTGAGCCAGCAGGGAAGCTCAAGAACCCTGGAGAGAGTAGTGTACCCCTTCTCCAGAGGATCTTCCTCACCCAGGAATCAAACGGGGGTATCCCTCAGTGTAGGCAGATTTTTTACCAGCATTACCTTACCAGATTCTTTAACTCAGCATTAGCTTCCCTGAGTTACCAGGGAAGCTCAGGAAGTAAGTAAGTAAGATACTTATTCACAATTTGAGTAGGTATTTCCATTATATTTGGAACCACAAATACACCTGGTTAGTCTGCTTTTCAGCAGAAGATAAATTGTCAAGTAAGTCCTTTATTTTTATTTTTTTTCCCTTGGCCACAGTGTGCCATGAAGGATCTTAGTTCCCTGACCAGAGATTGAATTCGTGCCCCTTTCAGGGAAGTGTGGAGCCTTCACCACTGGACCACCAGGGGAGTTCCCAAATAAGTCATTTTCTATGGCTAAAGTAATTAATAGAATTTTTCATAAAACTTTCAGTTTGAAACTAAGGAATTACCTTCATTAGAAATCTCTTTTCATGGTATTGGTCTTAGTCTCTCAAACATAATGATTCCTTGACAATAAAACTGTATTTGATACTTAGCTAGTAGACTCTTATTTCAGGTAATATTTAATATGAGGAAGTTTAACTCCACTTATTACAGTGGAAGGTTTAATTCACAGCTAGTATTAATTGCATTATAGGTATTTCATCCTCATTTTAAAAATTGTCAGCAATAATTGCATTGAAAGTGTTAATTAATATTTTAGGCTTATATATCCTCTCCAGTCCATTTAGCTTCTAAAATAAATTTCTACTTTTTCTGCGTTTTGTAATGGTTGAAAATAATACTGGAAATTTTACTGTGTGTAGTCAGGGAAAATGTTTATCAAGCATTCATAATTCACAGAGCACCATTCTTCCCACCCTCCCAACTCCCATCCCAGAAGCATGTACTGTATTTCCCTGCATAGCTATCTAATCAACAGCTCTAATGCATGTGAGCTCAGCATCAATTGATATTTACTATAAACTATAAGGATATTAAAAATAGTATGCTTCATCACCAGTTTTAAAATTAGGAATTTCAGAGTCTTGGAAGTTACAAGGTCCATTTCTCGCCAGTTCAAATATTATTTCCATTATCATGTATAGCCTCCCTTCTTAAACCTATGGGTTTGGTAAGTATAGTGTTGGAAATAAAATAATTGAGTAGGGTTTCAAGAACTAAACATATTTCTTGATTTTTTTTTAACCTTTCTACTTTTAAAGTAACTACCAGCTCTTTAACTAGGAATAGTTATGGATGGAATCTAGGCAATTTTTTTATTAAAATAAAATCTTGAACTCTAGCTGAAACATGTCTCAAATAAGTACAGTGTCCAAAGAATACCTTGTCCTTCCTCCTGCTTTTTTGTTTTCCTGAAATAATTAACACTATTAAAGAAGGGGCCAGTTTATAGTCCCGATTTCAAAAGTCATAAACTAGAAAGTAAAAATAAAACTTTAATGCTAGTTAAATTGGAAACAGAACCATTGAAAGAATGAACAATTCTGACTCAAAAATTATGAAATTAATATATGCTATTTTTCCTTCAAGTCATACAATTATACATTATTAAAATAAGGGTTTCAGAAATTTTCTACTTTGACTTTTTACTTTTGTAAGGGAAGAAATTGAAAAAATTACTTTTTTTTCTTTCCTCATAGCTAGTATTCAAAAAATGTATTGAATGTGTAATATATTGTGTTATGGTCTGAATGTTTGTGCTCCCTCAGAATTAATATGTTGAAATACTAACACCCAATGTGACAGTATCAGCAAGGAGAGTCTTTGGAAGGTGACTAAGTTGTGAAGGTGGAGCCCTCATGACTGAGATTAGTGACCTTATAAGAGAGATCTCACAGAGCTCCCTTGCCCCTTCACCACCAGAGAATATCAGAAGTCACCTGATTTTGGACCTCTAGCCTCCCAAACTATAAGAAATAAATTTCTGTTGTTTATAAGCCATTCAGCCTATCTTACTTTGTTGTAGTAGCCCAAACAAAGACAGTATGGGACACTCTCTTAAAGACTCTCTCTCTATATGCATGTATGTATATATATATAACATCATCCTCTTGTGGATGAATGTTTAGAAGGAAGCTGTGATGTTCAGCTTTTGAGTAAAATTGAATTGGTACAGTGAAAATGTGTGCATTCTGTCTTTATGTATTTTTAAAAATAAGCTACTCTAACAATAAACTGTACATTTCTGAACATTTCTGTTTAGATCTGACAAGTTTGTTTTCTCCAGTGTTGTTGCCATTGGCCTTCTTTGTTTGGTTCTCTTTGCCCTTGGAATCCAATATTCTCTGACTCTAGGTGCCTTGCTCAGAACCAAGTCTTGCCTTCCTCAAAGGCTCTCTTCCTATCAGACTTGCCTTGATTTTCTTCAGAGCCGATTAGGCTAGATTGGAGGCCAGGAGATCAACTGGTAGTCTTCTGCAATAAGCAAGGAACTAAATGGATGAAGGATTGAACTGAGTCAGTGATGAAGGTCAAATAGAGGATGTTAAATATTGTAGGTGTTAAGAAGAGAGAATGTGCTAAGCTTTCACCACTCCCTACCCCCAACACACACACACACACACACACACATCACTACTGAGTCTTCAGGGGATTAAATAACCTCAACTGGGTAGCCATAAAGGAATCAAAAGAATATATCATCACTTTGCTGGCCTACTGTATTACCCTGTAAGCTGGCGTCTTTAGGAATCAGTAATCTGTAGCTACTCCTAATAGCAATAAAACATTTAAAATGGGTTCTTGTCCAGAAGAACAGTCATTAAGTCCTTTAGGAATAGTTGAAAGACCCCAGATAAAACTGTCTTTACTCCCTCTGTCAGAACTCATGAACCACTCAGAAAACCTGCAGTAAATATTTTTAAGAAGGATAATACATTTAAATAATTAGGGGGCTTGAACGGATTTTGAATTAGCAGCTATAATTATAACCAGCTTGCAGTATAACCAAGTGCTTAAAAGGTAGCACAAAGGAGACACTCTCCCAAGGGTCTAAATGGACAGCTATTCAGAAATGTGTGAAATGATGACGATTCTAGTCTTGTCTGCTCCCTGCAGATGGTATTAAATGCCTATGCAGTACTTAAGGAGAGCATAAAGAGAAATAACCCTTTAAACAGATAGCAGTGTATGAGTGGGTGCTAGACAAGCATGCATTTACAAGTAAAATGAATCTGTCTGCCACTTATTTGATACCATTTGCAGGGATATCAAAAGTGATGCCATTATCCCACAGATGACTTGTTCTGGGCATTGTATCATTTATGTAAAAGAGATGGCACATCTCCCTTAACAGCATGTCTGGTAGGTGTGGATAGCTTTCAGCCAACCAAAGTTTTACAGTAAATTTCAGATGGTCTGCATGAAAAGGACTTGTGTCTCTTGGCAGCCACAATAGAGGCATCTGCTACTTTTGAAGTCTGCCTTTTCCTTCTTCCTTTCTACATTTTTTTTTGTAATCACCATGGTAAGTCTCAATTAACCAATCATAAATATTATGACTGTTATGGATATGATTATGATTACTTAGGAGTTGTCCCTCTAGTCCGTAAATTGGTGATCTTGTTGATTTGATAGTCTGTATCTGTGTAGCAAATTTTATTTTAGCCCTCACTCACAGAGCCAAACAAGGTTCAGTGTAGCTATAGCAGCATTTCTAACTAATTAAAGTGGGACTTAGGAAGAATTTACAATATGTTTGTGTTTACAAAGGAAATTTTAGGGCTTGATATTATTATTATCAATATTATATATCAAGTTTCAGCTCTAGAAGAACTAAAAAATATAACTCCCTCCAAAATATCTAACTCCCAGCTAGCTCAGTGAATTACTACAAAATTTTTAGCTTTGGACCTGTACAGTCCAATGTTTAAAATAATAAGCATGTTATTTAAGTGCAGGATGTTAAAAATGGGTGGCAAGGAAATAACGCTGTGTAACACAATGAGGATCAAGAGCTTTAGAATGCATCTGAAATGGTGCATTTTTTCTATAAAGATAAAATTTTACATAAGCAAAAGCTACATTTGAAAAGTAAAACATCTAAGATTTACATGATGATTCAGTCATAGTTAAGAAGCAAGATGCAAAATAAATAAATAAATAAAAGAAGCAAGATGCATGGAAAAGTCCTAATAGTATTATAATATATTCACCATAAAAACTAATGTGACTGAGGTTCCATGTAGGAAAAAGAAGGAAGATAGCTATGATTTTGCTGCATGCAGTAATACTTGCTGACATCTATGAAGTACTTTCTAAGTGACAAGCACTATACTAAATACTTTATATATTTTATAATATTTAAAACTCTCAATTAAAGATATAGATATTCCAATTACCCCTTTTGTCATTAAAGGAACTAAAGCAATGAGAGTAATGCTTAAAGTCGTTACTAATCAGATCATATTTGGAATAATTACATCTATTTGGGAATAACAAAATGGAATATAGTGGAAGATGAGTATGTTCAGAGAAGTGAGAGGAGGAGAGTTAATATTTTTTTAAATTCATCTTACTTTTGTATGAGTTATTATCTACATCCTTTACTAGATGGTGACCCCAGAGCCAGATCTGCTTGGTTTAAGGTTGCATTTCAAATGTATAGCACAATCCTTGGCACAGAGTAAGTACTCAGTATATTAAAACTTTCTGGCAGACTTAATAAAGCCAAACGTCCTTGCACAGATAATACTCTGGGATCCAGAATAGCTGTCATGATATTATTTAAGAGCTTTTCCGTGGAAGATTAGATTTGTTCTGCATGCTAGTGGTAGGAAGGAAACAGATGAGAAATTTGAATTAAAAATATTTTAATAGTGATTGTTGCCCCAAAAACGTAGGTGGAATGAGAAGCTGCTATTTCACTGTCACTGGGTGTTCCAGTATAATTTGGGTGTAACTTTTCAAGGGTAGTGAAAAGCTATTTTAATGGTAATAGGTGTCTGAGGCATTTAAGGTCATTTGGCTCGGATGGTAAAGCATCTGCCTACAATGTGGGAGACCTGGGTTCGATGCCTGGGTCCAGAAGATCCCCTGAAGAAGGAAATGGCAACCCACTCCAGTGCTTTTGCCTGGAAAATTCCGCAGATGGAGGAGCCTGGTAGGCTACAGCCCATGGGGTCGCAAAGAGTCAGACACGACTGAGCGACTTCCCTTTCTTTCTTTCTTTCTTTAGACTGAAATGGGGCTTCCCTGGTAGCTCATCTGGTTAAGAATCCACCTGCCATGCAGAAGAACCTGGTTCAATTCCTGGGTAGGGAAGATTCCCTGGAGAAGGGATAGACTACTCACTCCAGTATTCTTGGGCTTCTCCTGAAGGCTCAGATGTTAACAATCCACCTGCAATGCGGGAGACCTGGGTTCAGTCCCTGGGATGGGAAGTTCCCCTAGAGGAGGGCATGGCAACCCACTCCAGTATTTTTGCCTGGAGAATCCCCATGGACAGAGAAGCTTGTCAGCCTCCAGTCCATGGGGTCACAGAGTTGGACACAACTGAGTCACTGAGCACAGAATAGACTGAAATCCCCTGCTTTTAGTTTGCATTCTAGAGAGGAAGGAAATATTTAAAGGCTTGTTGAGTCTTTGAAGAACAGTTTGGTGGTATTTTTGAGTTTTTAAGGAAGTATTTATTTGTAACAATTATATTAATAAAAATCATTAATATAGCAAAAGCATTTGGTAACAAAGTAAATAAAGCAGATCCTCAAATACAGTGGCATAAGTGAGTGGTTTATTTTTATGAGAATAATTTAAGAGAACTGTTCAGTAACTGTCAGATAAATATTAGTGCAATTACTACAGAATTGCTAATTGCGTATAATTAATGCCTAAGGCTATACATTTGAAACTGTGTGATTTTTATGTGTATCATGCAAATTATAAGTCAAATGAATACTCTCTTCTCTTCAGGTATGAAAGTGAAAGTGAAAGTTGTTCAGCTATGTCCAACTCTTTGCAACCCAATGGACTATATAGTCCATGGAATTCTCCAGGCCAGAATACTGGAGTGGGTAGCCTTCTCCTTCTCTAGGGGGTCTTCCCAACCCAGGGGTCACACCCATATCTCCCACATTGCAGGTGGATTCTTTACCGACTGAGCTATGAAGGAAGCCCTTTGTGAACCTGCAAGCACATGGACTGTAGCCAGTCAGGCTCCTCTGCCCATGGAATTCTCCAGGCAAGAATACTGGAATGAGTCTTCTCCAGGGGATCTTCCCAACCCAGGGATCAAACCCAGGTCTCCTGCATTGCAGGCAGATCCTTTTCTGTCTGAGCCACCTGGGAAGCCCTCCCTCCAGGTACACACTACACAAACACAGACACAGATAAATCATCATATTCAACCAATACATTTTAATATATCATATAGTTTAGATATAATGTCAGACATTTCTATTTTTATAAAATCAGTAGGAAAAGACCCAAATGAGATATGCATATGGAAATTTTCCTCGATAGGCAGCTTTCCACATCTGGCAGAGAGAATTATGAGATATGCCTTTTTTAAACATGATTTGTGGAAAATATTTGGTGCAAAGATTTCAAAAGTAATAAGAATAAACACTACAGTTCTAAGAATTCCAATATGTAACTTTTACTGTAAAGGATATGGTAAAGTTTTAGTAAAGTTTGGAGACTCAGTCCTCAAGAATATAAAAATTGGACAAATGACTCTTTTGGGTTTATCTAAGTAGATTGACTCATTTGTAGAAAGATCCAAATAAAGAGAATAATAGTATGCAATTTTAAATGTTCTGTGTTGTATTTAATGCAGAAGAATTAAATGTCTATATGTTCAAGACTATATTCTGGGGGGGGAGAAGATGGCGGAGGAATAGGACCAGGAGATTACTTTCTCCCTCACAAATTCCTCAAAAAAAAACATTTCAACTCCGAGCAAACTCCACAAAACAACTTCTGAATGCTGGCAGAGGACATCAAGCACCCAGAAAAGCAGATCATTGCCTTCAAAAACAGGTAGGGGAAAAAATATAAAAGACGAAAAGAGAGACAAAGGAGGTGGGGAGGGAGCTCTGTCCTGGGTAGGGAAGCCCGACCCGGGAAAGGAACTTTAAGAAGAGAGGTTTCCAAACACCAGGAAACACTCTCCCTGCCGAGTCTGTGGCGAGCCCTGGAAGCACAGAGGGCATCATAACAGGAACGATACATAAATGAATAATTAAAACCGACAGATTACAAGCCCAACAGTGACTTCCCCAG
>SJYQ01000091.1:476083-492326 GCA_006410935.1 Redunca redunca | reverse complement strand
GATGTCCATCAGCAGATGAATGGATAAGCAAGCTGTGGTACATATACACAATGGAGTATTACTCAGCCATTAAAAAAAATACATTTGAATCAGTTCTAAGGAGATGGATGGAACTGGAGCCGATTATACAGAGTGAAGTAAGCCAGAAAGAAAAACACCAATACAGTATACTAACGCATATATATGGAATTTAGAAAGATGGGGATGATGACCCTGTATGCGAGACAACAAAAGAGACTCAGATCTATAGAGAGAACTTTTGGACTCTGGGGGAGAGAGAGAGGGAGAGGGTGGGATGAGATGGGAGAATGGCATTGCAACATGTATACTATCAAGTAAGAAACGAATCGCCAGTTGATGTCAGATGCAGAATGCAGGATGCTTGGGACTGGTGCAAGGAGAGGACCCAGAGGGATGGCATGGGGTGGGAGATGGGAGGGGATTCATGTTTGGGAATGCTTGTACACTCGTGGTGAATTCATGTCAATGTTTGGCAAAACCAATACAGTAATGTAAAGTAAACTAAAGTTAAAATAAAAATTTTAAAAGTAAAAAAATAAATAAATAAATAAAAAAGACTATATTCTACCTAAAATTTGCATTTTTCATACTTCCAACACAGCTTCGTTCAGATATTTGGTGTTATAAATAGTTAAACTCTTGTATAGCTATTGTTTCAGACAATGTAGTGATTACACAAAAGTCACACACAAAAGAAGATTTATCAAGTTTCTTTAGCTATACTTTCACCGCCTATGGAAACTTAGTGTTTTTTTTTTTCATCAAATCTATATTAAGTGCTTGGAAACTCTCAGAACATTTGTAAATGCTGATGACATGGAAAGGAATAAGTTAAATTGTCTAAGCTTTTAAAGATTTCAAAGCCTTCTGGGGATTATAGACTGAGTGTCCAAAGAGTATACTGCAANAGAGTATACTGCAATGAAAAAAAAAAAAAAACCACTATAATAAATATTCAAATAAGTGCACCTTTGAATGTCCATAGAAGAAATAGTTTTCAGTGACTGGTGAAGAATGCAGTGGAGTTGGTTAGGAAGAATAAAGGTGATATTTGAGTTTGATCTAAAACAATAAGCAGGAAATTACAAGGGAGATAAATATAAAAGCATAAAATGCTTAAATTGTTCGAAAAACACAAGGAGCATGAACTTCCAAGAAGCATAGGAAACCTGGGTCATATATTAGCATATAAAATGGCTGGAGCCAAATTATGAATACACTCATAGGAGATGGTGACTATAGATTTTAACCTGCAGGGCATTTAATGCAAGAATCACAGGATTTTATTTAGAAGAACTTATAGTTCATCCCTGGTGGCTCAGAGGTTAAAGTGTTTGCCTGCAAGGCGGGAGACCCGGGTTCAATCCCTGGGTTGGGAAGATCCCCTGGAGAAGGAAGTGGCAATCCACTCCAGTATTCTTGCCTGGAAAATCCCATGGACCGAGGAGCCTGGTACGTTACAGTCCACGGGGTCTCAAAGAGTTGGATACAACTGAGCGACTTCACTCACTCACTCACTCATAGTTCATCCAATTATTTTGAAAGCTGAGGCTGGTCATTCTAGAGAAGACCTAAAGTGGAGGAACTGTGGAAACAATAGTCCAGAAATCAGCACTGTGATATAGTTTGGAAGTAAGTGATTATAAGAGATCAGCCGTGACTGTGGCCAAGCTTTTCAACAGTCATTTTCAACATGGTAAGATAGTATTGAATCAGTTTAGTTAAGCAAAAGTAACATTTCACAGAATTTTTTTCCTGTGCTATTCCAGGTTAGCTTGGCCAAAGAGGAATTACATGAGATTCTAAAGCAACAAGCATTTTGCTGTGAAAGTTAAAGTGAGGCACTAAGGACCATTTCTGCTCATGCATGTTGTCATTAACCTCCCCTTCATCACATCTTGTTTATACCCTCTCCCTGGTCCCAGAGCCCATGCTACATGTTTTAGGTTTATGTTCAACTGGAACAAGTTTTAGAATCAATTCATTTTCTGGCAATCTATTGCTAAATAACAAGCCACTCCAATAATTAATGACATAAAACAGCAGCCATGTCATTGCATCCACAAGTTTGTGATTCAGGAGTTTGGGAAGCACATAGTGGGACAGCTTGTCTTTATACCATAAGGACTGGGACTCAGGTGGAGCAGCTCAAATGGCAGGATATGCCTAGGATGGTTGAACTAGATCATACATCTTGGTTCTTGGTTCTGGCTGCCATATAGATCCTACAGTTCTTCATATCATCTTTGCTAGGGCCTGATGTATTCAAGGGAAGCTTTTTACTCATTGTTTTAGTCCCTAGACTAGAATGGATAGATAAGCCAAAGCCTGCTTCTTTTTCTCTGGGCTTTTCCGTTGTCCATGCAGCATCTCCATGTGGGCTTCTTCATTGTCTGGTGGTCTAATTACAGTCAGATCTAAAGCAAGCATTCCAAGGGACCTGGGTGGAAGTTGCAAAACTTCTAATGAACTAGCACAAAAGTCCCAGAATATCATTTCCACTAGCTTTTATTAGTCAAACTTAACTAAAGCTAGTACAGGCACAGGAAGGAACTCTGCATCTCAATGAGAAGAATAATAACAAAGATTCAAGTGTCTTTAATCAGCGATCTTTAATTTACTTTTGGAGTGAACAAAAATTATGCATAGGCAAAGGTAAACAAAGAGTGAGGAATGACTGAGATTTACAAATAGATTGAATAATTACCTCATTAGTGGACAATGAGGTTAATGCTGGTCTCTGTGGGCTAAGCTTGAGATCTATCTAGCACTAGACTTTAGGTCAATGCATAGAGATTAAACACCAGTTATCCACATGTTTAGATGCATAGGGATCAAACACCTTCATTATACTCATGTATAAGACATAGGATGAGAGAGAAGGCACGTTTAACTTCAAGGGAACCATTTAGGTATTCCTTGACATACATTTTTAAAAAATATACTGGAGTATATTTGATTTGCAAATTTGTGATAGTTTCAGGTGAATAGCAAAGTGAATCAGTTATACATATATCCATCTTTTAAAAATATTCTTTTCCCACCCAGGTCCTTAAAGAATAATGAGATGAGTTCCCTGAGTTATTCAGTAGGTCCCTATTAGTCATCTATTTCATATGCTTTTTGTTATAAGCTTTTGAAATTCAGGCCAGATTTCTTGCTGAAGGCAGTTCCTGCATGGAAAGAGGTCTGAATTCTAGTCACATAGGTCTCTGTAGGATACATAAGCAAAAGATTGACTTGTGGATGTCAAGGCCATAGTCCCAGATCATATGATAAAAATGAGAAACTCCTCTTCATCTGAACACTGAAAGGAATGGTGAGCATGGGTGGAGGGAGTGGGAATGCTGCTGCTGAAGCAACTCTGTGATATCCTCCCTTAGAACTGCTGGTTCCTCAAGCTATAGCAGTTGCAAAACTAAAATAGGATCACATATGAATCAGCTATTTGAAATGAGGAATGCAGTGGAAGTCCATAAACCTGAGGAGAAATAGAGAAAAGGGGCTTGCTGCTGGAAAGAACAGAGATCGGATCAAAAGAAATCCAGTTTCTATTCCTTGCTTGACTTTCTGAGTCTTAACTTCCTATTCTATGAAATAAAGGGATCAGCCAGAGATCACTAATACTACTCTCAATTCCGAAAGTCCATAAATGGCTTAGGGAAATATAAGAAGTCAATTCCTGGCTAACTTAAATATGAATATAACACGAACACGACATGTGTCATATATTCATATCACTGTATGACTTAGCTTATCTAGATGACCTTTACCTCTTCTCCTTTAAGTAATAATAAACCTGAGATTTTTCAGGAGCAATCTTATTTTTAAAATTTTAATTATGCCTCCCTACTATGTGACTCAGCAATAAAGAATCCACCTGCCGGTGCAGGAGCTGCAGGTTCAATCCTTGGGTTGGGAAGTTCTCCTGGAGAGAAAAATGGCTTCCCACTCCAGTATTCTTGCCTGGGAAATCCCATGGACAGAGGAGCCTGGCAGACTATAGTCCATGGATTTGCTAAGAGTCAGACACGACTGAATGACCAAAGGACAACAATAACTATTCAGACCACATATCTGAGCATTAAGTGTAAATTTTTAAATAAACACATCTTTACCAAGACTCCACAGTCAGAAAGGACAAGTTATAGATAAGGACTGTTTGTCTTTAGACAATGGTGTATGAGAAGTTGTGCTGTTGACCAATGGAAAAAAAAAAATGTTAAAAACAGAGAAACAGGAATCATGAGATAGGTCATGTGTTATCCTGCCCAGTTGCTTCAGTCATGTCCGATTCTTTGCAACCTCTTGGACTATAACCCACCAGGCTCTTCTGTCCATGGAATTCTCCAGGCAAGGATGCTGGAGTAGCTTGCCATTTCCTGCTCCAAGGGATCTTCCTGACCCACGGACAGAATCCACGTCTCTTGTGTCTCCAAATTGGCAGGAGGATTCTCTATCACTAGCACCACCTGGGAAGTGTATTAAATGCCAAACAGATAAATGACTTCCTACTAATAAATGGCTATGAAAACTATATTTCAATTCATCAAAGACAGTGTCTTTTGATTTCGGTAATGTTTATGGAAAGTACTACCTTGGCTTTTGGAAAATATTACAGAGTAAGATGTTTCCTGGTTTGCTACATGCTGATAGTCTTTTTTTCCTTTTTTTTTCCCCCAAAATGTTGAATTATTATCTAAAAGTTTATAGAATGGGAGTATTTAACTCAATGTCAATACATGTTTTATGTGAGTTTAATAGAAATAAATAGTCTCAATTTTGAGATGGAAAAATATAAACAAGAGAGTGACTATGCGATTTTCCCATGTTCACTAACAAAAATCCTTGATGAGTAATGCTATATCTTTTTTCACAAATGTTGACAAAACGTTCCTGAGAAGGTTTGATTATATATTCTAGAAAAAAACTGTCATATTTTAGCTGATAAAAATATGCAAGAAATCCTTCAGAATGCATGCTAATTTTTGCCCTTGTATGAGACCTGCAGCTGGTTTTCATTAGAACTGCAATAAGAATGGTTTGGGAATAGCTCTGCTGCCAATAGCGGAACTAAAATGAGATTCATCTTTTCCTGTTCAACTATCCAGGCATTTAATCCCAGCATAGTTGATGTTAAAGTAGACAACGGGATAACCGGGACAGGGGAAAAAGAAAACGTAATATTCACTGACTCTATGAAATGCCAGTATCACAAGGTATAGTATGAGACCTTCAAAAGCAAATGATAAATGTGTACCTTTGTCAAGTTCTTATGGGTATGGTCAAGGTCTCTCTGGTCATTTCTTTAAAAGGCAGTTTTCTTTTCAGAATGAGAGGTTGAAGAATCATCTTCTTCTTTAGGGAATTTGAAGGAAAGGCTATTTTTAAGGGTAGTTATAGCAAAGCTTGCTCTGTACCTAAGAGGATGAGTTACACACATTTTCATAGTCTCATCTAGCCCTGTAACATAATAATGTGACAATATATGTAATTACATGTATGTAATGTGACAAGATCAGACAATTATGTTATAGATAAAAAGGCATAGATTAGTAGGCAATAGATGCTTATAAATTCTCTGGCACAATTATTAAAGTCATAAAAGTAAAATGGAGAAATAATAATATAATTCTGTCAATAAATTATACTCCTCAACAAGGTAACACAGATAACCATTCAGATAGGTCNNNACAAGGGATTATTCTTTTTAACTAAAATATGTTGTTCTCTGAATTAATAGAATTATTAGCTCCCATTTACCTGTATTGTTGCTAAAACTGGAATATATTTATTTTCATGATATTTGAGGTTAGGATGAAAGAAACAGAAGACAAAATAAAAATTAAGTATTTAAAAATGAAGTTTATCCCTGACCAAAATTTTTGTGATGATGGCATAAAATCCAAAACCATTTTCAGCACCACTGCCTTCATCTGTGTCAAAGTCCCCTCAACTATAACCATCTTTTTTTTTTTAATAAAAATGAATACTGACTTTATAGAATCAGTACTAATATTGGGACAGATGACTGAAACGAAAAATTCCTGTTTTTGAGGGTGCAAAAAGAATGTTCTTAAAGGTCTGAAATAATTTGCCGAGACTGTGTGTACATGGGCACAATAGTCTTTTCAGCAGCAGACAGAAAAGCGTGCCAGGCTCATAAATCTGAGGAAACAAAAGGAGAAAAACACCTCAGAAAAAACAACCCCATCAAATCATACAATGAACAATCTCTCTCTTACTTGGAACAGAAATGTAATATGGATGACAATAATATTACATGCAAAATGTGCATAAAAACCTGCTTCTAGCTTAGGGAATTGCATTCCACTACAGATATTCTTTTGTCCATTCATTTTACAGTTATAAAAATTGAACTGATTCGAGACTTAACACTTTCAAAGTCTCCAAATAGCCAAGACTGAATTGTGTCAGTATTAAAAGCACAGCTATTCTACATGAATAAAAATACCAACATAGGAAATAATGTCTCAGTGCCCTCCAGCCAAAGATAACCAGCAATCAGCCTATAGCTGAACAAGTTCCAGTGAGGCAGATCACACACCATGGGGTACCATGAGGTGCCAGTAAGAGGGCTTCTGAGAAGGCTTACCACGGGATTTGTGCTTTTGTTAGAAGATGACTTGTTCGGGGCGGGGGAATCTTTGAAGAAGCAGCAGTTCACTTTGGAGTGAATGATGTCAAGAAGCAGGGGTAATTCTATGATTGCATATCTAATTAATCTTGACTAAGAGGAAGGATAAAAGTGAAAGAGGAGAGTGAAAAAGTTGGCTTGCAGTATACTGACGCATAGATATGGAATTTAGAAAGATAGTAGCGATAACCCTGTATGTTCAGTTCAGTTCAGTTCAGTCGCTCAGTCATGTCTGACTCTTTGAGAGACAGCAAAAGAGACACAGATGTATAGAACAGTCTTTTGGACTCTGTGGGAGAGGGAGAGGGAGAAGGTGGGATGATTTGGGAGAATGGCATGGAAACATGTATAATATCATATATGAAATGAATTGCCATTCCAGGTTCAATGCATGATACTGGATGCTTGGGGCTGGTGCACTGAGACCACCCAGAGGGATGGTACAGGGAGGAAGGAGAGGGGAGGTTCAGGATGGGGAACATGTGTATATCTGTGGTGGATTCATGTTGAATTTGCCATTGATTCATATGGCAAAACCAATACAATATTGTAAAGTAATTAACCTCCAATTAAATTAATTTTTAAAAAAAATAAATAAAATAAAAGATGCTTGCTCCTTGGAAGGAAGTTAGGACCAACCTAGACAGCATATTAAGAAACAGAAACATTACTTCACCAACAAAGGTCCATTTAGTCAAAGCTATGGTTTTTCCAGTAGTCATGTATGTGGGTGGATGTGAGAGTTGGACTATAAAGAAGGCTAAGTGCTGAAGAATTGATGCTTTTGAACTGTGGTGTTGGAGAAGACTCTTGAGAGTCCCTTGGACCGCAAGGAGATCCAACCAGTCCATTCTGAATGAGATCAGCCCTGGGATTTCTTTGGAAGGAATGATGCTAAAGCTGAAACTCCAATACTTTGGCCACCTCATGCAAAGAGTTGACTCATTGGAAAAGACCCTGATGCTGGGAGAGATTGAAGGCAAAAGGAGTAGAGGACAGCAGAGGATGAGATGGTTGTATGGCATCATTGACTCAATGGACATGAATTTGAGCAAACTTCAGGAGATAGTGAAGG
The DNA here is from genome assembly GCA_006410935.1 of Redunca redunca. Taxonomy (NCBI): domain Eukaryota; kingdom Metazoa; phylum Chordata; class Mammalia; order Artiodactyla; family Bovidae; genus Redunca; species Redunca redunca. The sequence goes on along the minus strand of SJYQ01000091.1, from coordinate 484,572 downwards.
ACAGGAAAACCTGGCATGCTGCAATCCATGGAGTTGCAAAGAGTTGAACACAACTTAGCAACTGAACAATAACCACAACAAAAGTATTGGCTGGGCTCTCATGATACTTGGGAGTGGAGAGTACTGTGTGTAGGAGGGGATGGGAAGTGCTTGAATAAATCACAAAGTGGTCTCTTTTTGTGTGTCATTTCATTAATGTCTTGGAGCAGCCTTGGTTGGTGTTTTGGTGTTCTGGATCATTTACAGGATTGAAAACATCTTGAGCTAGCAGCTCTAAGTCCCAGACTAGTTCCTTGCTGTAAAGGGAGCTTTCTCATTCTCAGGTGTAATATTTAGTTAATCATAAAGTAATAGATAAAAGTAGTCTGAAAAGCACACACATCCATACTGAGTGAATCAAACGAACTTTAAAAATAATTTTAAACACAGTAATTTATTTTATAGAGCCCTTATGTAGTATATGCTTTAGGCCAGGAACTTTCTAAATATTGTTTCATTCTCCATAAAATAGGTATTACTACTGTCTCAATTGTAAATATCAGGAAACTGAAGACAGAGAGATTAAACAGTTTGTCCAAAGATGCACAACTAGTGGGTAGTAAAGCTGAAATTTAAAACTGGGAAGCTGGCTTCAAAGTTTAAACTCATTACTGCCATGCTGTGCCACTACTAAAAGCTAATTCTACTTCTCTAGACTGTAATTTTCATATTTTACATGTTGACTATGAGGAAAAATTTGACCCTACCACCAATCTACTGAAAACTTGTTTTCCTTTACCTACGACCACTCCCACCTCCTGCTCATCATTGATGTTCTAAGCCTTAACACAATTCGGAGTGACTTGAAGAAATGAAACAGCACAGGCTACTCTGGGCTAAACTGTTGTACCAGCTATTAGTCAACACATAAGATGGAGGAATAGGGACAGGCTAAGCAGAGGACAGACAAGAAACCGAGCTAAGAGAGATCAGCCTGAACTAACCCCATGAAAACAAAAGTTTGCATTACTAATTACTTCTACTTTTCAAGTTTTCCTCCTTTTGTTTTAATTTAAGGTTTCAATACAGCTATTCGGCCTTCAGTTCAGTTCAGTCACAAAGTTATGTCTGAATTTTTGTGACCCCATGGAATGCAGCACGCCAGACCTCCCTGTCCATCATCAACTCCCGGAGTTTACTCAAACTCATGTCCATTGAGTCGGTGATGCCATCCAACCATCTCATCCTCTGGCATCCCCTTCTCCTCTCACCTTCAAACTTTGCCAGCATCAGGGTCTTTTAAAATCAGTCAGCTCTTCACATCAGGTGGCCACGTATTGGAGTTTCAGCTTCAGCATCAGTCCTTTCAATGAATATTCAGGACTGATTTCCTTTAGGATGGACTGGTTGGATCTCCTTGCAGCCCAAGGGACTCTCAGGAGTCTTCTCCAACACCACAGTTCAAAAGCATCAATTATTTGTGGCTCAGCTTTATTTAATAGTCCAGCTCTTACATCCATACATGACTACTGGAAAAAACCATAGCCTTGACTAGACAGACCTTTGTTGGCAAAGTAATGTCTCTGCTTTTTAATATGCTGTTTAGGTTGTTCATAACTTTCTTCCAAGGAGTAATGTCTTTTAATTTCATGGCTGCAGTCACCATCTGCAGTGATTTTGGAGCCCCCAAAATAAAGTCTGCAACTGTTTCCACTGTTTTGCCATCTATTTGCCATTAAGTGATGGGACCAGATGTCATGATTTTGTTTTCTGAATGTTCAGCTTTAAGCCAACTTTTTCACTCTCCTTTCGCTTTCATCAGGAGGCTCTTTAGTTCTTCTTCACGTTCTGCCATAAGAGTGGTTCCATCTGCATATCTGAGGTTATTGATATTTCTCCTGGCAATCTTGATTCCAGCCTGTGCTTCCTCCAGCCTAGCGTTTCTCATGATGTACTCTGAGTATAAGTTAAATAAGTAAAGTGACAATATACAACCTTGACGTACTCCTTTTCCTATTTGGAACCAGTCTGTTGTTCCATGTCCAGTTCTAACTATTGCTTCCTGACCTGAATACACATTTCTTAAGAGGCAGCTCTGGTTGTCTGGTATTCCCATCTCTTTCAGAATTTTCCACAGTTTATTGTGATCCACACAGTCAAAGGCTTTGGCATAGTCAATAAAACAGAAGTAGATGTTTTTTCTGAAACTCTCTTGCTTTTCCCACAATTTAGTGGATGTTGGCAATTTGATCTCTGGTTTCTTTGCCTTTTCTAAAACCAGCTTGAACATCTGGAAGTTCACAGTTCACGTATTATTGAAGCCTGGCTTGGAGAATTTTAAGCATTACTTTGTTAGTGTATGAAAAGAGAGCAATTGTGCGGCAGTTTGAGCATTCTTTGGCATTGCCTTTCTTTGGGATTGGAGTAAAAACTGACCTTTTCCAGTCCTGTGGCCACAGCTGAGTTTTCCAAATTTGCTGGCATATTGAGTGCAGCACTTTAAAACCATTTTTCTTTTAGGATTTGAAATAGCTCAACTGGAATTCCATCACCTCCACTAGATTTGTTCAGAGTGATGCTTCCTGAGGCCCATTTGACTTCACATTCCAGGATATCTGGCTCTAGGTGAGTGATCTATCTGGGTTTTAAATATCTTTTTTTGATAGTTCTTCTGTGTATTCTTGCCACCTCTTCTTAATATCTTCTGCTTCTGTTAGGTCCAGACCATTTCTGTCCTTTATTGAGCCCATCTTTGCATGAAATGTTCCCTTGGTATCTCTAATGTTCTTGAAGAGATCTCTAGTCTTTCCCATTTTATTGTTTTCTTCTATGTCTTTGCACTGGTCACTGAGGGAGGCTTTCTCATCTCTCCATGCTATTCTTTGGAACTCTGCATTCAGATGCTTATATCTTTCCTTTTCTCCTTTGCTTTTCACTTCTCTTCTTTTCACAGCTATTTGTAAGGCCTCCTCAGACAGCCATTTTGCTTCTTTGCACTTCTATTTCTTGGGGATGATTTTGATCACTGTCACCTGTACAATGTCACAAACCTCTATCCATAGTTCATCAGGTACTTTGTCTATCAGATCTAGTCCCTTAAATCGATTTCTCACTTCCACTGTATAATCATTAGGGATTTGACTTGGGTCATACCTGAATGGTCTAGTGGTTTTCCCCACTTTCTTCAATTTAAGTCTGGATTTGGCAATAAGGATTTCATGATCTGAGCCACAGTCAGCTCTCGGTCTTGTTTTTGCTGCATAGAATATCAATCTGATTTCAGTGTTGACCATCTGGTGATGTCCATGTGTAGAGTTTTCTCCTGTGTTGTTGGAAGAGGGAGTTTGAAATTACCAGTGCTTTCTCTTGGCAGAATTCTATTAGCCGTTTCCCTGCTTCTTTCTGTACTCCAAGGCCAAATTTGCCTGTTATTCCAGGTTTTCTTGACTTCCTACTTTTGCATTCCAGTCCCCTATAATGAAAAGGACATCTTTTGGGGGGTGTCACTTCTAGCAGGTCTTGTAGTTCTTCTGAGAACTGTTCAACTTCCGCTTCTTCAGTGTTACTGGTCAGGGCATAGACTTAGATTAGCATGATACTGAATGGTTTGCCTTGGAAACGAACAGAGATCATTCTGTCATTTTTGAGACTGCATCCAAGTACTTCATTTCGGACTATTTTGTTGACTATGATGGCTACTCCATTTCTTCTAAGGGTTTCTTGCCCACATTAGTAGATATAATGGTCATCTGAGACAATTCACCCATCCCAGTCCGTCTTATTTTGCTGATTACTAAAATCCCGACGTTCATTCTTGACATCTCCTGTTTGACCACCTCCAATTTGCCTTGATTCATGCACCTAAGATTCCAGGTTCCTATGCAATATTGCTCTTTACAGCATCAGACTTTGCTTCTATCACCAGTCACATCTACAACTGGGTGTTGTTTTGGCTTTGGCCAAAACAAAATATCTCATACAGATAATTTGTCAAAAGAGTTACTCTGGGTTCAAGGTGGAGGTAGGGTTACTTTGCTGAACATGTCCATTCAACATGTGGCTTTAAGATATCGCTGGAATACAGTATCCAGTAAGCAAAGGAAAATAAATAAATGTGGAATCTTTGTGTGTCTTTATATTCTAAAATCAGAAGCAGTATTCTTTACTTCTGCTGCCATTCCATTGGATAGAACAAGTATTGTCCTTAGACAAGAGCATTTAGGGCCTCTGTCTCAAGCCCTGCACCCCATGAGGTCCATGCTCTAGGGTGCCTTCTTCATAATTATATAAGGCCCCTGGTTGCCTGGGACTGCCATGGAACTGGCCAGAAGTCCTGCCTAAGTGTATAGACATATATAGACTTTGATGTCTAAGTATACCTACACTAGGTCCTCTGTGAACTTTCATCTCCTGTTCTCACCTTGGGTCATCCTGTGATCCTCTACCTCATGTGCAAGGAAAACTAGATGCTACAAAAAGCTCCAGGACTTAAGTCTATGAGATCATTCTGAATCCAGTGCCCAGGTTTTAGTTTCAGGAAGGCAGCCTGATGAGCAAATCATTCCCATTAGGTCTTGTGGTATTTGTTTGCAGGATTGCCTAAAATTAAGGTGACTAAATTAGTTAGCATACTGATGCTAGCTAAATGTCACTCAGATTAGACATACGCTGAGTTAGAGATCTAAACCACCTATAGCTAGCACCAACAGTTGGGCTTGAACCACAACATATGAGCCCATGCATCAGCTGTCATTGGTCCACATTGTGACTATGGTGCTGATGCTTGTCTGCAGCATCCACAGGTGGTAAGTAGTGGAAGAAGGGGTCTTTTATTCTGTAAGCCCATTCTGATGGTATCTAGTACCACATGTCAGGCTAATCCTTAGGAGTCCCTACACCTATGTCTTTCAGATGATTTTGAGATTTTTATTCCACAATGACAGCTTTGTTCCTATGATTGTTGTCTTCTTGCCTCCAATAGACATTGTGGCACTATGCTCATCCAAGTCAGTCTTAAGCCCTGCCAGATGGACATTTCTCAGATAGACATAGCTTCTTTTCTTGCTTCACCCATTGGTCCCTTATCTATCCTGTCCACTGGTGATAGTATATGGAAGCTAGTGATGTACTCAACATTCTAAGAGATCATACTCCAGGAATATAGTGATTATGATTTAAAGGGTTTAAGAGAAGATATGGTTAGAAAATATAGTATTATCATTTCCAAATGGTAACTTTAAAATGATCAGAAAATGATCTTTCATACTAGTCTACATTCCCTGGATAATGCTTGCATTTGTCATCATCACCAATGAGACACAATAAGAATTTCTGAAAAAGTCATTGAAAGCTGGTAGTCTCTAACAGGGCTTCCCAGGTGATGCAAGTGGTCCAGAACCTGCCTTCCAATGCAGAAGATGCAAGAGACACGAGTTCAATTACTGGTTTGGGACAATTCCTTGGAGGAGGGCATGGCAACCCACTCCAGTATTCTTGCCTGGAGAATCTCCATGGACAGAGGAGCCTGGAGGGCTATAGTCCATAGAGTCACAAGGAGTCGGACACGACGGAAGTGACTTACCATGGCCATAGTCTCTAACAGCATGATGGATAATGCAGTGTTGTGAGTAAAAACCAATGCTGAAGCTGAAGCTCCAATATTTGGCCACCCGATGCAAAGAACTGACTCGTTGGAAAAGACCCTGTTGCTGAGAAAGATTGAAGGCAGGAAGAGAAGGGGACAACTGAAGATGAGATGGTTGGATAGCATCACTGACTCGATGGACATGAGTTTGAGCAAACTCTGGGAGTTGGTGATGGACAGGCAAGCCTGGTGTGCTGCAGTCCATGGGGTTGCAAAGTGATGGATATGGCTGAGTGACTGAACTGAACTAAAGATGTAATAGGCATTAAACAAATGGAGTTAGAAAAATCAGATGCAAGAGGAATATATATGGTTTAAAATACAAATAGGTTCTATAAAGCCATGGATCATTAGTAATCATACTGCTGCTAATTTTTTCTCACAATATGAGATAAGAAATTAGTCAGTAATGTCACATTTGACAATAAAGAGCCCAGAAGGGCCTCTTAATCTGAGCAAGAGGAGATGGTACCTGGACCCTGTAGAGATTCTTTCCATGCACTTATTGGACAATAAACCAACTCAGAAGTAACTATGCTCTACTTATTATTCTAAATTTTCACTGATAATTATCATATCTCACATAGGCCCATGGATTCAGTAACACACTTTTACTTTTTCTCATTAAACTTTTTTTTTAATGGGTCTCAAATTCTGTGACAGATTTTTGGTCAAGTTGTTTTCATTAAAAAATACTGATTTTAAAAACTAATAACTTAAACTGCCACACACAAAACATATGATCCACAAAGCATTCTCCTTTCCTTCTGAAGGTTTTATGGTGCATTGTGATCATTAACCAATCTTTTACAATTAAACTTAAATGGCCAATTGAGACAAGCAGTTCTGAGACCATTCTTCCACCACTGATTAAGACTGGGGTGGCAGGTATTGGGCATAATATTCACTTAGCTTTCTGAGCTTTCTGGGCAGACTTGGTGACCTTGCCAGCTCCAGCTGCCTTCTTATCCACAGCTTTGATGACACCCACAGTGACTGTCTGTCTCATGTCACGCACAGCAAAATGGCCCAGGGGAGGATAGTCAAAAAAGCTCTCGACACACATGGGCTTGCCAAGAACCATATCAACAATGGCAGCATCACCAGATTTCAAGAATTTAGGGCCATCTTTCAGCTTTTTCCAGAACGATGATCAATCTTCTCCTTCAGCTCAGCAAACTTGCAAGCAATGTGAGCCGTGGGACAGTCCAAGACAGGCACATATCCGGCGCTGATCCGGCCTGGATGGTTCCAAACAATCACCTGAGCCTTGAAGCCAGCTGCTTCCATGGGCGGGTCATTTTTTGCTGTCAGCAGCCACATTGCCACGACGGACATCTTTGACAGATACGTTCTTGACATTGAAGCCCAGATTGTCCCCAGGAAGGACTTCACTCAGTGCTTCATGGTGCGTTCCTACAGACTGCACTTCAGCTGATACATTGACTGGAGCAAAGATGGTCACCATGCCAGGTTTGACAACACCAATCTCTGCTCGACCCACAGGGACAGTACCAATACCACCAATTTTATAGACATCCTGGAGTGGCAAACACAAGGTTTTGTCAGTTGTGTGAATTGGTGGCAGGATGCAACCCAGAGCTTCAAGCAGGATGATTACACTGGCATTGACGTTTTTATGGGTGACTTTCCATCCCTTGAACCGTGGCATGTTAGCACTTGGCTCCAGCATGTTGTCATGATTCCCGCCAGAAACTGGCACAAATGCTACTGTGTTGGGGTTGTAGCCAATTTTCTTAATGTAGGTGCTGACTTCCTTAACAATTTCCTCATATCTCTTCTGGCTGTAGAGCAGCTCAGTGGAATCCATTTTGTTAACTCCAACAATTAGCTGTTTTACACCCAGTGTGTAAGCCAGAAGGACATGCTCATGGGTCTGCTGGTTCTTGGAGATACCGGCTTCAAATGCACCAGCAGCAACAATCAGTACAGCAGTCAGCCTGGGATGTGCCTGTAATCATATTTTTAATGAAATCTCTCTGTCCTGGGGCATGAATGATAGTAACACAGTACTTGCTGTCCTCAAATTTCCACAGGGAGATATCAATGGTGATACCATGCTCACATTCAGCTTTCAGTTTGTCCAGGACCCGGGCATACTTGAAGGAGCCCTTTCCCATCTTGGTAGCCTCCTTCTTGAACTTTTCAATTGTTCTCTTGTTGGTCCCGCCGCATTTGTAGATCAGATGGCTAGTTGTGGTAGACTTCCCTGAATCTACATGCCCAATGACAACGATGTTGTTGTAGGTTTTCCTTTCCCATTTTTGCTTAGGTTTAACAGTATTTTTCGTGACACCTGTGTCCTGGAAGTAAACCCATTGCCAAAAAGTGTGCCAATAACACACTTTTAGTCAAATTGTTTAAATAGATAAGGGCCCCACAAAAATATTTCCCTGGGTCTTTTTTTTTTTTTTTTTTCCAACAGTAGCTATGACTAGAATTCATTCTCATGGACACACCTAATTACAAGGGTGAATGAAAATGTAGTTTTTAAAGTACTAAGTCAAGCAAGAATAGAAAGCATTTGTGTGGAGTGTGTATGTGTGCATGGCTAGCAATTCTATTACTGAGAGTTAGATGATGAATATGAACATGTAAGTTATCAAGTATGTTACAGTGTAAAATGTGTTTTACAGAAAAAGTTGAAATGAGAGATGGGAGTGTCTAATCTATGTTAGACTCTTAATAACGCTTAAGAGTGGGAGTAAAACCATGTTCATCATAAGACTAGTTTTGATCTTATTTTGCCTATAATGGATTACTTTATCTTCATATAAACTTGTATCTATAATGAATTATTCTCTTCTTTGCTTACTTAATTTCAATTCACTGTTTAGAGTTCAGT
>SJYQ01000091.1:458906-469962 GCA_006410935.1 Redunca redunca | reverse complement strand
CAGCACTTTCACAGCATCATCTTTCAGGATTTGAAAGAGCTCAACTGGAATTCCATCACCTCCACTAGCTTTGTTCGTAGTGATGCTTTCTAAGGCCCACTTGACTTCACTTTCCAAGATGTCTGGCTCTAGATTAGTGATCACACCATCATGATTATCTGGGTCCTGAAGATCTTTTTTTAACAGTTCTTCCATGTATTCTTCTGTGTATTCTTGCCACCTCTTCTTAATATCTTCTGCTTCTGTTGGGTCCATACCATTTCTGTCCTTTATCAAGCCCATCTTCGCATGAATTCAAAATTCAGCACCACCAAACCAGCTCTCCAACAATTGCTAAAGGATATTCTCTAGACAGGAAACATGAAAAGGGCATATAAACCCAAACCCAAAACAATAAAGTAAATGGCAATGGGATCATACTTATCAAAAATTACCTTAAATGTAAATGGGTTGAATGCCCCAAGCAAAAGACAAAGGCCTGCTGAATGGATACAAAAATAAGACCCTTATAAACAAGTGGGAAGTGTTGAAGGGTTTAAGAGAAACCTGGTTCTTTACAAGAGACCCACCTCAATACAAGGGATGCAAACAGACTGAAAGTAAAGGGCTGGAAAAAGATATTCTGTGCAAATAGAGACCAAAAGAAAGCAGGAGTAGCTATACTCATATCAGATAAAATAGACTTTAAAACAAAGGCTGTGAAAAGAGACAAAGAAGGCCACTACATAATGATCAAAGGATCAATCCAAGAAGAAGATATAACAAATATAAATATATATGCACCCAACATAGGAGCACCGTAATATGTAAGACAAATGCTAACAAGTTTGAAAGGAGAAATTAACAATAACACAACAATAGTGGGAGACTTTAATACCCCACTCACACTTATGGACAGATCAACTAAACAGAAAATTAACAAAAAAACACAAACTTTAAATGATACAATCGACCAGTTGGACCTAATTGATATCTATAGGACATTTCACCCCAAAACAATGAATTTCACCTTTTTCTCAAGTGCTCACGGAACCTTCTCCAGGATAGATCACATCCTGGGCCAAACATCTAGCCTTGATAAATTAAAAAAAAAAAATCATTCCAAGCATCTTTTCTTACAATAATGCATTAAGATTAGATCTCAATTACAAGAGAAAAACTATTAAAAATTCCAACATATGGAGGCTGAACAACATGTTTCTGAATAACCAAAAAATCACAAAGAAATCAAAATATGCATATAAACGAATGAAAATGAAAACACAACAACCCAAAACCTGTGGGACACTATAAAAGCAGTGTTAAGGGCGAAGTTCATAGCAATACAGGCACACCTCAAGAAACAAGTCAAATAAATAACCTAACTCTACACCTAAAGCAACTAGAAAAGGAAAAAATGGAGAACCCCAGGTGCTGGGAGCCAGTGTGAGGAATCCCACCCGTGATGAGGTCATGAGGAAAGAAGCCTGACAAAACGCAAGGACATGATCAGACTTCAGGGGCTCCTCCTGGTATTTCCCAGGCATGTACCCCCAAAACTAAAAGTCTGCCAGATTTTTTTACTCTGTTCTTCTGATATTCTCTGGAAAGAGTCAAATCAGGGCTTTAGTCTTCTGCATTTGAAAGGGATGTTTCAGTTAAAACCCCTCTGATAGCTCTCTAGCTTGCCTAACAGGTTCCCCCGACCTCTTACAGCTTGTGAATTGCTTACAGCCCCCCAACCGCGAGAGGCACGAAGCTTAAAGCATCTTAAGATACAGAGCCTTTTCTAAGGAGATAAAAATCATATTGGTGACAGATTTTCACTGTTGACTCAATGATTGTCGCCAGGCCTCCATATTCTTTATTTTTTAGGCACCTGGGAGGATGTTAATCAATGTAAACGGGATATGGAAATATATATATAGTAGTTTTGATGTTACCAAAACTAGACTTTTGAGTTAATTACTTTTCTTTTGTTATAAATCACTGTACTCCTTTTACTTGTTATAAATTGCTGTATCTTTGCTATGTAAGAATGTTACTTTATTTAGTGCTTTCTAAGAGTGTCACCAGACTTTGGGAAGAACAACACAAATAAGTCTCTGGTTGACAAACCCTTATCAGAAAAAAGGCTGTAAAATGTTAATTGGCCCTTTGGCCAGAAGATGATGTAAATTACCTAAGACCTGTGTATGCAACTAGGTATGCAGAGAGAAAAGCCTGGTTTTGATAAGAGTCTGGGATGCTAACACTGCATAATTTTGTATTACCCATTGATCTCTATGTACAATCAAAAAGGTCTAAAAGACCTTCTGAACAATAGAGACTGGAGCCAGTCACTGGACTGGTTTCCCCATGTCTCCTCTTTACTCTAATTTCAGGCTTAATTTCCATCTGGGGCGTGGAGGCTCACAATGTCTACTTAATTGTCCTGGCTTTTAAGATCCATAAGAGGGAGAGCCCAAGGCAGGGCACTCTCCAATATTCAAATGGACGCCGGTGGCCTAATGTAGACGGTGCAAGCTCCTTGTCTGGAACTTTACTGGCTTTCCATGTAAACCAAGTTATTCAGCCTCTTTTCTCCACTTAATTTTCCTACTACACTATTTCTTCTTAATCTCTTTTATATTTATATATGAATAAGTTTTTTCCTCGCCTACTCTGTCTCTCCTTCGAATCACCCTGGTTCAACTGGGGCTGGACCCCAGTACCCAGGGTTAGTAGGAGGAAGGAAATCTTAAAAATTAGGGCAGAAATAAATGCTAAAGAAACAAAAGAGACCACAGCAAAAACCAACAAAGCCAAAAGCTGGTTCTTTGAAAGGATAAATAAAATTGACAAACCATTAGCCAGACTCATCAAGAAACAAAGTGAGAAAAATCAAATCAATAAAATTAGAAATGAAAATGGAGAGATCACAACAGACAACACAGAAATACAAAGGATCATAAAAGACTGCTATCAGCAATTATACGCCAATAAAATGGACAACATGGAAGAAATGGAAAAATTCTTAGAAAAGGACAACTTTCCAAAACTGAACCAGGAAGAAATAGAAAATATTAACAGACCCATCACAAGCACAGAAAGTGAAATTGTAATCAGAAATGTTCCAGCAAACAAAAGCCCAGGTCCAGACGGCTTCACAGCTGAATTCTACCAAAAATTTAGAGAGGAGCTAACACCTATCCTACTCAAACTCTTCCAGAAAATTTCAGAGGAAGGTAAACTTCCAAACTCATTCTATGAGGCCACCATAACTCTAATACCAAAACCTGACAAAGATGCCACAAGAAAAGAAAACTACAGGCCAATATCACTGATGAACATAGATGCAAAAATCCTTAACAAAATTCTAGCAATCAGAATCCAAGAATACATTAAAAAGATCATACACCATGACCAAGTGGGCTTTATCCCAGGGATGCAAGGATTCTTCAATATCCGAAAATCAATCAATGTAATTCACCACATTAACAAATTGAAAAATAAAAGCCATATGATTATCTCAATAGATGCAGAGAAGGCCTTTGACAAAATTCAACATCCATTTATGATAAAAACTCTCCAGAAATCAGGAATAGAAGGAATATACCTCAACATAATAAAAGCTATATATGACAAACCCACAGCAAACATTATCCTCAATGGTGAAAAATTGAAAGCATTTCCCCTAAAATCAGAAATAAGACAAGGGTGCCCATTTTCACTGCTACTGTTTAACATAGTTCTGGAAGTTCGGGCCACAGCAATCAGAGCAGAAAAAGAAATAAAAGGAATCCAATTGGAAAAGAAGAAGTAAAAGTCTCACTGTTTGCAGATGACATGATCCTCTACATAGAAAACCCTAAAGACTCCACCAGAAAATTATTAGAGCTAATCAATGAATGTAGTAAAGTTGCAGGATATAAAATCAATACACAGAAATCCCTTGCATTCCTATACACTAATAATGAGAAAGCAGAAAAAGAAATTAAGGAAACAATTCCATTCACCATTGCAACAAAAAGAATAAAATACTTAGAAATATATCTACCTAAAGAAACTAAAGACCTATATATAGAAAACTATAAAACACTGATGAAAGAAATCAAAGAGGACACTAAATAGATGGAGAAATACACCATGTTCATAGATTGGGAGAATCAATATAGTGAAAATGAGTGTACTACCCAAAGCAATCTACAGATTCAATGCAATTCCTATCAAGCTACCAGCGGTATTTTTCAGAGCTAGAACAAATAATTTCACAATTTGTATGGAAATACAAGAAACCTTGAATAGCCAAAGCAATCTTGAGAAAGAAGAATGGAACTGGAGGAATCAACCTGCCTGACTTCAGGCTCTACTACAAAGCCACAGTCATCAAGACAGTATGGTACTGGCACAAAGACAGAAATATAGATCAATGGAACAAAATAGAAAGCCCAGAGATAAATCCACACACCTATGGACACCTTATCTTCGATAAAGGAGGCAAGAATATACAGTGGATTAAAGACAATCTCTTTAACAAGTGGTGCTGGGAAAACTGGTCAACCACTTGTAAAAGAATGAAACTAGAATACTTTCTAACACCATTCGCAAAAATAAACTCAAAATGGATTAAAGATATAAATGTAAGACCAGAAACTATAAAACTCCTAGAGGAGAACAGGCAAAACACTCTCAGACATAAATCACAGCAGGATCCTCTATGATCCACCTCCCAGAATACTGGAAATAAAGGCAAAAATAAACAAATGGGATCTAATTAAAATTAAAACTTCTGCACAACAAAGGAAACTATAAGCAAGATGAAAAGACAGCCTTCGGAATGGGAGAAAATAATAGCAAATGAAGCAACTGACAAACAACTAATCTCAAAAATATACAAGCAACTTATGCAGCTCAATTCCAGAAAAATAAATGACCCAATCAAAAATACGGGCCAAAGAACTAAATAAACATTTCTCCAAAGAAGACATACAGATGGCTAACAAACACATGAAAAGATCTTCGACTTCACTTATTATCAGAGAAATGCAAATCAAGACCACAGTGAGGTACCATTTCACACCAGTCAGAACGGCTGAGATCCAAAAGTCCACAAGCAATAAATGCTGGAGAGGCTGTAGAGAAAAGGGAATCCTCTTACACTGTTGGTGGGAATGCAAACTAGTACAGCCACTATGGAGAACAGTGTGGAGATTCCTTTAAAAAACTACAAATAGAACTGCCTTATGACCCAGCAATCCCACTGCTGGGCATACACACCGAGGAAACCAGAATTGAAAGAGACACGTGTACCCCAATGTTCATCGCAGCACTGTTTATAATAGCCAGGATATGGAAGCAACCTAGATGTCCATCAGCAGATGAATAGATAAGAAAGCTGTGGTACATATACACTATGGAGTATTACTCAGCCATTAAAAAGAATACACTTGAATCAGTTCTAATGAGATGGATGAAACTGGAGCCGATTATACAGAGTGAAGTAAGCCAGAAAGAAAAACATCAGTACAGTATACTAACACATATATATGGAATTTAGAAAGATGGTAATGATAACCCTATATGCGAGACAGCAAGTGAGACACAGATGTGTAGAGCGGACTTTTGGACTCTGAGGGAGAGGGAGAGGGTGGGATGATTTGGGATAATGGCACTGAAACATGTACACTATCATGTAAGAAACGAATCGCCAGTCTATGTTTGATACAGGATACAGGATGCTTGGGGCTGGTGCACTGGGATGACCCAGAGAGATGATATGGGGAGGATGTGGGAGGTGGGGTTCAGGGTTGGGAACTCATGTGCACCTGTGGTGGATTCATGTCAATGTATGGCAAAACCAATACAGTATAGTAAAGTAAAAAAATAAACTTTAAATTAAAAAAAAAAACTTAAAAATAAAAATTAAATACATAAATATAATTTAAAAAAAAAAACAAAGAAAGTAGGACTGGAGAAAGACTTGGAGAAGACACTGGTCAGCTGGTGGATGAAAGAAGGGTATAACTTCTATGGCATCAGTGGACTAAAGGAGGGGAAGTTTACCTACAAAATCTCTATGTTGCACCTGAGCTAGCAAGGAAATGTAACATTTGAAGCTACATTTACTGAGCTAAAAGAGAAAAAAATAGAACAGAGACAAAAATCTGAGTTAGATACTCCCTCTTTTCTTAGTGGGAACAAGATCAAAATATTACAAAAAGCGGAAATATTTACAGTAAAAAATACCAGTAACTTGACCTAATGGAGATTTAAGTGCATATTTGCATTGTATAGATTAATAAAGTTTATAGTCACTTTCCAGAAAAAAATATCATAACCTGGACCAGATAGTTTATTTTGCCAAGCGTGCTATATTTATTTTCAAATATATATTTTTCTTGTGATTGTTACTAAAAACTGGCTTAAAATGCAGCATCATTTACTAATAAAAGTATTGCCCCTAACTACATGGTTACTTTTCAATGATATTTTTCTAGAAAATTGTATCTACTAGTGCACATCTGAAAGAGAGGTTTAATTCAATTGCATTTGTTTCAGGCTGTGGACCTTTTTGTCTGGAACTTCCTAAAAATGGACATTTGAAATACTGTTCACTGTATTTCAATATTAATGTTAGTTAAAATATTTTGTTAAAATTGCAAGCCAGTTCTGTAGTATGAACTCAGAGAAAAATTCACCCTTATCTTCTGTTTCCTATTTCTTTTACTGCTGCTGCTAAGTTGCTTCAGTCATGTCTGACTCTGTATGACCCCATAGACAGCAGCCCACCAGGCTCCTCTGTCCCTGGGATTCTCCAGGCAAGAATATTGGAGTGGGTTGCCATTTCTTTCACTCAGTTGCTTCAGTCGTGTCCGACTCTGTGTGACCCCATGGACAGAAGCCCACCAGGCTCCTCCATCCCTGGAATTCTCCAGGCAAGAAGAATGGAGTGGGTTGCCATTTCTCTCTCCATATAGTACTAAATGTGTAATTTTGTATGCATTACCCAAAAAAAGCATTAATTTAACACTTACTAAATTTGTACTAGTTTGGCTGACATTCAGTTCAGTTCAGTTCAGTTGCTCAGTCATGTCCGACTCTTTGCAACCCCATGAATTGCAGCACATCAGGCCTCCCTGTCCATCACCAACTCCCGGAGTTCACTCAAACTCATGTCCATCGAGTTGGTGATGCCATCCAGCCATCTCATCCTCTGTCGTCCACTTCTCCTCCTACCCCCAATCCCTCCAAGCATGAGAGTCTTTTCCAATAAGTCAACTCTTTGCATGAGGTGGCCAAAGTATTAGAGTTTCAGCTTTAGCATCAGTCCTTCCAAAGAACACCCAGGACTGATCTCCTTTAGAATGGACTGGTTGGATCTCCTTGAGTCCAAGGGACTCTCAAGAGTCTTTTCTAACACCACAGTTAAAAAGTATCAATTCTTCAGTGTTCAGCTTTCTTCACAGTCCAATTCTCACATCCATATATGACCATTGGAAAAAAACATAGCCTTGACTAGACGAACCTTTGCTAACAAAGTAATGTCTCTGCTTTTTAATATGCTATCTAGGCTGGTCATAACTTTCCTTCCAAGGAGTAAGCGTCTTTTAATTTCAGGGCTGCAGTCACCATCTGCAGTGATTTTGGAGCCCCCAAAAAATAAAGTCTGACACTGTTTCCACTGTTTCCCTATCTATTTCCCATGAAGTGATGGGACCAGATGCCGTGATCTTCATTTTCTGAATGTTGAGCTTTAAGCCAACTTTTTCACTCTCTTCTTTCACTTTCATGAAGAGGCTTTTTAGTCTCTCTTCATTATCTGCATAAAGATGGTGGCACCTGCATATCTGATATTATTGATATTTCTCCCGGCAATCTTGATTCCAGCTTGTGCTTCTTCCAGCCCAGCGTTTCTCATGATGTACTCTGCANGCCTTTCTAAAACCAGCTTGAACATCTGGAAGTTCACGGTTCATGTATTGCTGAAGCCTGGCTTGGAGAATTTTGAGCATTACTTTACTAGCATGTGAGATGAGTACAATTGTGCGGTAGTTTGAGCATTCTTTGGCATTGCCTTTCTTTGGGGTTGGAATGAAAACTGAGCTTTTCCAATCCTGTGGCCACTGCTGAGTTTTCCGAATGTGCTGGTATATTGAGTGTAGCACTTTCACAGCATCATCTTTCAGGATTTGAAATAGCTCTACTGGAATTCCATCATCTCCACTAGCTTTGTTCGTAGTGATGCTTTCTAAGGCCCACTTGACTTCACATTCCAGGATGTCTGGCTCTAGATGAGTGATCACACAATCGTGATTATCTGGCTAGTGAAGATCTTTTTTATACAGTTATTCCGTGTATTCTTGCCCCCTCTTCTTAATATTGAATGCTTCTGTTAGGTCCATACCATTTATGTCCTTTATTGAGCCCATCTTTGCATGAAATGTTCCCTTGGTATCTCTAATGTTCTTAAAGAGATCTCTAGTCTTTCCCATTCTGTTTTTTTTCCTCTATTTCTTTGCATTGATCACTGAAGAAGGCTTTCTTATCTCTTCTTGCTATTCTTTGGAACTCTGCATTCAGATACTTATACCTTTCCTTTTCTCGTTTGCTTTTCGCTTCTCTTCTTTTCACAGCTATTTGTAAGGCCTCCTCTGACAGCCATTTTGCTTTTTTGCATTTCTTTTCCATGCAGATGATCTTGATTCCTGTCTCCTGTACCGTGTCACGAGCCTCCATCCATAGGTCATCAGGCACTCTATCTATCAGATCTAGTCCCTTAAATCTATTTCTCACTTCCACTGTATAATCATAGGGGATTTGATTTAGGTCATACCTGAATGGTCTAGTGGTTTTCCCTACTTTATTTGATTTAAGTCTGAATTTGGCAATAAGAAGTTCATGATCTGAGCCACAGTCAGCTCCTGGTCTTGTTTTTGCTGAGTGTATAGAGCTTCTCCATCTTTGGCTGCAAAGAATATAATCAATCTGATTTCAGTGTTGACCATCTGGTGATGTCCATGTGAACTTTAAATCGAAGCTCAAACACATTTTTATTAATCACAATAGGAACCATTACAATCAATACATTTTTGCCAATGTGAAATAAATTTATTTATTCCTGTAGGATAAAAATCTGTGTTTCAGGATTTGACAGACTCTTGCAAAGCATTTTTTGCTTCCTGCCATTTGTGGAAGCATTTTCCCTGCTAAGAGTTGCCAAAATGCTTGAAGAAGTGGTAGTCGATTGGTGAGACGTCTGGTTAATACGGCAGAAAAGGTAAAACTTCACAGCCCAATTCGATCAACTTTTGAAGCATTGGTTGTGCTATGTGCAGTCGGGCATAGTCATGGAGAAGAACTGGGCCCATACTGTTGACCAATGCTATCCACAGGGATTGCAGTTTTCAGTGTATCTCATTGATCTTTGGAGTGCATTTCTCAGACATAATGGTTTCCCTGGGGTTCAGAAAGCTGTAGTTGATCAGACTTGCAGCAGATGACCCAGCAGTGACCATGTGTGAGTTTGATGCAAGTTTGGCTTTGGGAAGTGCTTTGGAGCTTCTTAGTCCAACCACTGAGCTGGTTGTTGCTGGTTATCAAAAATCCACTTTTTATCACATGTCACAATCTGATGTAGAAATGGTTCATTGTTTTTGCATAGAATAAGAGAAGACAAAATGATAATTTTTTGAGGTTTCCGTCAGCTCATGAGGCACCCACTTATTGAACTTTTTCACCTTTTCAATTTGCTTCAAATGTTGGGTTCTTTGGCATCTTCTCTTGTAGTTATAAGAGGATCAATTTCAATGATCCTTTCAGTTTGTCACTGTCAACTTCCAATGGCTGGTCACAATGCTCCTCATCTTCAAGTCTCTCATCTCCTTTGCAACGACTTCTTGAACCACCATGGCACTGTACATTCACTAGCAGTTTCTGGGCCAAATGTGTTATTGATGTTGTGAGTTGTCTCTGCTGCTTTATGATCCATTTGAACTCAAATAAGAAAATTGCTCAAATTTGCTTTTTGTTCTAACTTCATTTCCTTAGTCTAAAATAAATATAAAATAAATAGCAAGTAATAAGTCATTAACAAAAATAAATAAATAAAGCAAGAAATGTACATTAAAATGATGTATGACATAACCATATTTATTTATGAATGTATTCCAATATCAAAAGGCAAAGTTCAACAATTCAAAACTGCAATTACTTTTGCATCAACCTAATAAATACTTCCCAGGTGGTGCTAATGGTTAAGAACCCACCTGCCAATGCAAGAGACATAAGAGATGCAGGTTCGATCCCTGGGTCAGAAATATCTCCTGGAGAAGGGAATAGCAACCCAATCCAGTATTCTTGCCTGGTGAATCCCATGGACAGAGAAGCCTGGCAGGCTATAGTCCATAGAGTTGCAAAGAGTCAGATGAGACTGAAGTGACTTAGCACACAATAAATCCCTAGAAAAACTATAATATGTGTATATATGCATATATATATATATATATTAATTCCCTATGTAACTGCATTTTCTGAACTGTGTGGCTTTATAGAAGATGAAAAGCAAAAAATGTGAAATTTTTAATACACTCTATTGTATGCAGCAGTTTTGAGTTCATAGCATAGTAAATTATAGAGATTTAGAATCATAGAGATAATTCAATATAATTATAGAAATTATACAGATTTCTCTATACCCACCCTGCTTTCCCTACATATGCATTGTTGGGCCCTACATGGGAAACCTTGAAAAAGAAAAAGGCTAGCATTGCGGACGGAAACTAAGATGGCGCCTGGCGGAAGAGATGGGGGCGTAGTCTATGTTGTCTGTCAAAACTTCTGATTGGTTCTCTTGATTTCTGTGCACGTAAACAGCGCGTGATCACCATAGACTCCCATTATGATGATGGCACATGACGATTTGACCTTTAACGTGATTGGTGTAACTATGGAAAGTCCCTTGCAAACCCCTCCCCGCTTGCCTTTATAAGCAGGGAGTTTGTAACAATAAAGCGGAACCGCACTAGACGGAACCCCTGTCATGTCTGATTGTCTCTCGCTCGCCGGGGGGCTGGGTTGGCGGACAGCAGACTCACCT
>SJYQ01000091.1:434985-452441 GCA_006410935.1 Redunca redunca | reverse complement strand
TAAGAATGACAGAAATAGAACTTAAGTTTCATTTAATTATATTAATTTAAACTAAAATTTATAAAGTGGCTAGCAGTTACCATATTGACAGAATAATATATAGACTCTGTACTTTCTTCATGATTTTCCCAGGAGTGAGTTCCTGTTTTACTGCTCTATCACATGGTACTTAACTCTGGCTACACATTATAGTAGCCTAGGGAGTTTTAAAAACATCAACTTTTTAGCATCACGACGATTTTATTGGGACTCTAAGGCTCAGAATAATTGCTGCAGCCCAAGTGTAGACTCACAAATCTTTCCTTATCTCTATTAGTACAGGTATAACCATTTAAACTAGAATCTATTCAAAGCCTTGTGATAACAGGATGAGAATAGGCTGAGAAGATGCATTTATCCCAATCACTGATTCTCAAAATGTATTCACTGGGATCCTAGATCCATAGAGGAGAAGATAAATTTTTCTATCAAATAATCTGAGATATTTTAAATAAAATTCCAAATAAAGAAGTCTTTATCATAGAATTTTTCAGAAAGTTTAGATACTAATGTATCAACCATTTCTAAGAAGAATAAGGATTCCCCTGGTGGCTCAGATGATAAAGAATCTGCCTGCAATGCAGGAAATCTGGGTTTGATCCCTGGATTGGAAATATCCCCTAGAGAAGAGATGGCTACCCATTCCAGTATTCTTGCCTGGGAAATACCATGGACAGAGGTCCATAGGGTCGCAAAAAGTCAGACACAACTGAGTGACTAACACACTTTTCAAGAAGGATAAGGTGTACCAGGTGGCTTTTTTCTTACAATTTTCTTGGCCAGGATTTACTTCTTCTAGAGTAGTGTTTCACTGATTATATCTTGAAAACAAAAAAAAATGTTCGTAAGTGGCTTATGAAGTAAATAAATTCTCCTATTACCAAACTGAAAGATCAAAGTCTGATTTTACTAAGAGAATGGGCAAATTTGCTCATCATATTTATGCTAATTTCATTTTAGCTGATTCCCTCAGAAGACACTGACTGATTATATTCAAATGCTTGGTTTCAAGTCCAGGTTCTAGAGTTCAGTTCAGTTCAGTCTCTCAGTCATGTCCAATTCTTTGAGACCCCATTAAACACAGCACACCAGGCCTCCCTGTCCATCACCCACTCCCGGAGTCCACCCAAACCCATGTCCATTGAGTCAGAAATGGCCAAAATTGCAGTCTTGCTTCTACCATACTCAAGAAACTATGAGTGATATGAAATTTTACTCTGCTTGCAAGCTAACAACTTAGCCTGTCACAGTATCATCATTAGTGGAGATAGACATGAAACTATTGAGTCAAAGACAGAGGACTTTTTATTGCAAAGCACAGAAGGCATCCTGAACTTCATGTTCAATGTGTTCCTCTTCACCCTGGGCCCAGAATGCCATGCTGAGAGGTACAAAGAGACACTGTATAAACAATAGGTTCACATCATAGTGAGGAACTCAGAGCTTAGGAATTCCCGATCTTATGAGCTGTTGGTGTCAACCTGCCCCAAATGTTCCCTGTACAGAGACATTATCATAATTTTCCTAGTCTGAAAACAAATCTTCTACTCTGGAAGATGTTGCTATTTCTGTCTTCCAAGGCTGTTTGCTATACCAACATCCTTGAATAGACTGTTGCTATTGTTCAGTTGCTCAGTCATGTCCAACCTTTTGCTATCCCATAAACTATAGCACATCAGGCTTCCTTGTCCTTCACTATCTCCCAAAGTTTGCTTAAATTCATGTCCATTGAGTTGCTGATGCCATCCAACCATCTCATCCTCTGTCACTTCCTTCTCCTCCTGCCTTCAATCTTTCCCAGCATCAGGGTCTTCTCCACTGAGTTGACTCTTCATATCAGGTGGCCAAAGTATTGGAGTTTCAGCTTCAACAGCAGTCTTTCCAATGAATACTCAGGGTTTATTTCCTGCAGGATTGACTGTTTTGATATCCTTGCTGTACAAAGGACTCTCAAGAGTCTTCTCCAACACCACAGTTTAAAAGCATCAGTTCTTCAGTGCTCAGCTTTCTTTATGATCCAACTCTCACATCTATACATGACTACTGGAAAAACCATAGCTTTGACTGTATGGATCTTTGTCAGCAAAGGGATGTCTCTCCTTGGATTTAACATGCTGTCTAGGTTTACCATAGCTTAAATGGCAACCCACTCCAGTATTCTTGCCTGGAAAATCCCATGAATGGAGAAACCTGGTAGGCTACAATCCACGGGGTCACAAAGAGTCAGACACGACTGAGCGACTTCACTTTCACTTTCTTCTTCCAAGAATAAGCGTCTTTTATTTCATGGCTGCAGTCACCATTTGCAGTGATTCTGGAGACCAAGAAAATAAAGTCTGTCACTGTTTCCATTGTTTTCCCATCTATTTTCCATGAAGTGGTAGAACTGGATTCCATGATCTTAGCTTTATCAATGTTGAGTTTTAAACCAACTTTTTCACTCTCCTCTTTTACCTTCATCAAGAAGCTTTTCAGTTTCTCTTTGCTTTCTGCCATTAGGGTGGTACCATCCTTGAACAGATAGTTTGGAACAAAAAATATCCATGTTTCTCCACAAAAAGTGCAGAGATTCAGAAGGGCCACAGAGAACTGCTTCCCAACATTATTCACTGGCTGCAATACCTCTCCAAATTTCAATCAAATAATCATTGAAATAGTAATCCCATCTGCTTTACAAAATTTTTCAATATATTAAATTGTTCCAGTGCTGGAAAGTACATGTAGCTCAACAAAAAATTAAATTTCTGTATAAATCTATAAAAAGTCTTCCTGTTTTGCTCAATGGTATCATTTTATTCATTATCAAACACTTATTTATATTTGTTAGCTATGGTAAACTGTTACTTTCTTATTGCATAAAAACAGCATCAATGCAGAAACCCTCCCTCTCTTTCTCTTTTCTTTCAATTCATAACCCTAGAACCTTGCATGTAGCTCTGGCATCATAAAGATAGAACACATGCACTATGGTTTTACTCATTTTGTGAAGTCTCCACTTGTTCTTGGATATCAAAGCCTATTGTGCCCAGATCCATGATGAGGCCCTGGCATTTCCAGCTGACCTTTGAAATTTTTAGAATTAAAAGTATCAACATGAAAAAACAAACAATGACTTTCTTTCTCAGGTACTTTAGTCACAGAAACTTCTGCTATGATTTCAAGAACATGCATCTGAATCCAGTTTCAAAACTGAAATTTTGTTTTATTTATATCTTTATCCTTAAGAGAGTATAGGAACTCTCTAATGGGATCTAAAAAGGAATTGTCTGTCATAAATAAGGTGTATAAAGCATATCCAAGTTAATATCTTAAAATGTTTTCTATTGCATTTGGAAATGATCTGGAGATAGAGAACTTACCCTGCATTGTCTGAGTGGAACAACTCTAATCACAAGGGTCCTTATAAAAGGGAAGCTAAAAGGGAAATGCTGGGGAAAAAAAAAAAAGGCAAGATGATCACAGAAGCAGAGAGAGAGAGGGAGTGTCCATTGTTGGCTTTAAAAATGCAAAATGGTGCCATGAACCAAAGAATACAGTTGTCTCACAGAAGCTTATAAATGAAAAAAAGGCAAGGAAATGGGTTTTCCCCTAGAACTTCCAGAAGGAACATAACCCTCTAATTTAACCTCTGTTACTGTAAGATAGTCAATTTATGTTGATTTAAGCCCCTAAATGTATGTAATTCATTAAAGTAGTGGTAAAAACAAATATAGCATGCTTGTTTTGTAAGACTCTGACCAAGAACATAATAATACCATGATAGTTGTGCTTTAAAAAATAGTTCTCCAATTTTGTTTCCTATTTTAATCTTACATTACATATTCTATAGAAGAGAGATGGGGAAAGGAGCAAAGCATCTGGATATTCTAACCTTAAAAATCTGTTGTGGCAGATAGGAGAATGGATCACTCAAATCCTATTCAAGATAGTACTTGTGGTAAGTGTCATTGCCCTGACACAAGCTGGCAATCTCAGTTTTCAACCATTCACTGAAGCTGTGCTGGTTTGGCCTGATAAAGGACAGAACTACTCTGGTCCTTGCTGTGATTCAGACATTTGAAACATACAATGTAAATAACAGATATAAGGACTGAGGCATTGGATGTTGTCACTAAGTTGCATTTATTCCTGCAGGAAAATAACAAAAAGTTGAAGGCAAGTACTAAGAACTGAAAACAGAGTGAGAACAGAGCCTCTCTCTGTTTAGAGTTGGCACTTACTTCAGGAAGAAAATACAGATACTGTTTCTCACAAGGCATAGTTGCTGCCTTATGGAAATACCCCCACCTTTTCTCCTGCAGACTGGTGGTGAGAGTTAAGTGGTTGCATAACCCAGCCATGCCATGCTGGGACTAATAGGAAAGCAAAGAGACTAGATCCTAAAGTCAGTGCTGGAAAAAGAAAGCATTATCACTAGGAACAGTGAAACAAGGATCTGCGGGTGCCTGATGGAAGGAACTGAAGCAGTTTGTTGACTTAGGGCACCATCTCCATAAACAGGATTTAACTCCCTGACAAGATTCCCCAGGGCACACTGCAAATTTGCTGGATCTAGAAACTTAGAAAATATAATGGCCCACACTGAGAGAGATTAAAATTCCTATATTGCCAGCATAGATAGGAAAGAGATTAAAGGTCAAGGAAAATGGGCACACTTGAAGGGCTTACAACATGGCTCAGTGGTAAAGAATTCACCTTCCAATGCCAGTCAAGTGGGTTCAATTCCTGAGCTGCGAAGATCCTGTAGAGAACAAAAAGGTAACCCCCATGTTCTTGCCTGGAAAATCCCATGGACAGAGACATCTAGTAGAGATACAGTCCTGGGGGTCACAGAAAAGTCAGACACAACCTAGCAACTAAACAACAACAAAGTTATGTGAGGTCACTCAGAGAATTATGAGACCATTCAGAGAATTTTATTCCATGGCTTCCAAATTGCATGATTCACAAAGTCTATCAGAAACACACTCATGAGAAAAATACTTCATGGCAGGGCAGTTAGTAACCTCAGTTGCAGCTCTCCTCTCCGGGTCAGGGCTAATGGTAGACAGGCTGTCACATGCTTGGCTTGCTGAAACCAATGAGAACAATGATATGATCCCAAAGAAGCAGGGTCCAGGTATCTATGTTGAAAATGAAAGTTTATCAGTTGTGTACAACTCTTTGTGACCCCATAAACTATACAGTCCATGGAATTCTCCAGGCCAGGATACTGGAGTGGGTAGCCTTTCCCTTCTCCAGGGGATCTTCCTAACCCAGGGATCAAACCCAGGTCTCCCACATTGCAGGCAGATTCTTTACCAGTTATGCCACCAGGGAAGTCCAAGAATACTGAAATGGGTAGCCTATCCCTTCTGCAGCAGATCTTCCCAACCCCAGAAATCAAACAAGGGCCTTCCACATTGCAGGAGGATTCTTTACCAACTGAGCTACCAGGGAAGATCGAAGATCACAGACAGATGGGAGAGGCTCCCTTGGCTAAGGGTACCTAATACATACAGAGCCATGGGGATGTTTCAAGGGCCATGGTGTCCCTAGGGGTCAAATAAATGCCACCTCATGCGAAGAGTTGACTCATTGGAAAAGACTCTGATGCTGGGAGGGATTGGGGGCAGGAGGAGAAGGGGACGACCGAGGATGAGATGGCTGGATGGCATCACTGACTTGATGGACGTGAGTCTGAGTGAACTCTGGGAGTTGGTGATGGACAGGGAGGCCTGGCATGCTGTAATTCATGGGGTCGCAAAGAGTTGGACACGACTGAGCGACTGAACTGAACTGAACTGAACTGAACAAATGTACCACTAAAATGTGTGTTTGGGGGGGAGGTTGTAGATGATGAACCAAAAGCTGAAAGCAGTCACTCCAATAAAAACTAAAATACGTTGTCCAGTTTCCAAATCTGAGATGGTTTTCAAACCTGGGCCAGAACATGCTGACTGGTTAGATGACCTGAATCTCAGAGGAAGGACCCAAAATACCATATCCAACATATACTGTTATGATTCCCCCAGACCTTCCTCAAAAGGAAGGCTATCTATGGCTACTTATTGCAGTGATTATAGCCTGGGTTAAGAGGAGTTTCAGAGAATACTGGACACAGTTTTCAGTTGACATTGATACTTGAAGACTTCAAGATTTATCATGGCCCCTGGTAAGAGTGGGAACATGTGTCAAATAATAAATGAAGTCTTGGTTTAATTCCAGCCTACCCTTGGCAACTTGGGTCTATAAATCCAAGCTTTGATCATTTGTATGGTCCCCAGATGCATTTGGGGGAGTTTTACACAGTTGGTAGTTTTAGTAATGCTCACATTAGATCCTTGGGCAAGGGGGTAAAAGTTATAACAGTGATGAGGGCCAAGGATAAGCCTCTGAAACTGCCTCTATGATTAAGATTGAATAGCATTGGAGAAGGCAATGGCAACCCACTCCAGTGTTCTTGCCTGGAGAATCCCAGGGATGGGGGAGCCTGGTGGGCTGCCGTCTATGGGGTCGCACAGAGTCGGACACAACTGAAGCGACTTAGCAGCAGCAGCAGCAATATCACTTCTGGGAGAATAGGCTGCAGAGAAAAAGTAGAGATGAATAATATGCCATAAGGTTTCAAAAGTATAAGGGAATTGATTTTTATCATATTTCTTTTTTAAATTGAAGTATAGTTAGTTGATTTATAATATTATATTAGGTTAGGTGTACAACAGAATGCTTCAATATTTTTATAGATAAACTCCATTTAAAGTTATTATAAAATATTGGCTATACCTCCTCTGCTATACTATTATATGCTATAATATATCCTGGTAGCTTATTTCCTGCATAGTTTTTGCCCTTTAATACCCTATCCCTATTTTTCCCCTTCCTACTTCCTTCTTCCCACTAGTAACCACTAGTTTGATCTCTATATCTGTGAGTCTGTTTTATTATATTCATTCATTTGTTCTATTTTTTAGATTCGACATGTAAGTTATAACACATAGATTTGTCTTTCTCGTTCTGATTTATTTCCCTAGGAATAATATCCTCTCAACCTATTCATGTTGTTGCAAATGGCAGAATTTCATTTTTCATGCTGAGTAATTTTCCACTGCAGATGGTGACTGCATCCATGAAATTAAAAGACACTTATTCCTTGGAAGAAAAGTTATGACCAACCTAAACAGCATATTAAAAAGCAGAGATATTACTTTGCTAACAAAGCTTCATCTAGTCAAGGCTATGGTTTTTCCAGTAGTCATGTATGGATGTGAGAGTTGTACTATAAATAAAGCTGAGCACTGAAGAATTAATGCTTTTGAACTGTGGTGTTGGAGAATACTCTTGAGAGTCCCTTGAACTGCAAGGAGATTCAATCAGTCCATCCTAAAGGAAATCAGCCCTAAATGTTCATTGGAAGGACTGATGCTGAAGCTGAAACTCCAATACTTTGGCCGCCTGATGCGAAGAGCTGACTCATTGGAAAAGACCCTGATGCTGGGAAAGATTGAAGGCAAGAGGAGAAGGGAATGACAGAGGATGAGATGGTTGGATGGCATCACCAACTCAAT
Source organism: Redunca redunca (assembly GCA_006410935.1). NCBI lineage: Eukaryota > Metazoa > Chordata > Mammalia > Artiodactyla > Bovidae > Redunca > Redunca redunca. The sequence continues at coordinate 444,855 of SJYQ01000091.1, read as the reverse complement.
GCATATGAGTTTGAGTAAGCTCCAGGAGTTGATGATGGACAGGGAGGCCTGGCATGCTGCAGTCCATGGGGTTGCAAAGAGTCAGACAAGATTGAGTGACTGAACTGAATTTTCCATTATATGTATGTTTATATCCAATACTTTGGCCACCTGATGTGAAGAGCTGACTCATTGGAAAAGACTCTGATGCTGAGAAAGATTGGAGGCAGGAGGAGATGGGTATGACAGAGGATGAGATGGTTGGATGGCATCACTGATACAAAGGACATGAGTTTGAGCAAACTCTGGGAGATGGTGAAGGAAAGGGAAGCCTGGCATGCTCCAGTCCATGGGGTTACAAAGAATTGGACACAACTTAGTGACTGAACAATACAATATAATAATACAATACAATACAAACAATACAATCACTCTTTATCCATTCATCTGTTGATGGACACTTAGTTTACTTCTATATCTTGTCTATGACCATTGGGTTGCACATGTATATATTTTCAAATTAGTGCCTTGGTTCTCTTCAGATACTTACCAAGGAGTGAAATTGTTGGATCATATGGTATTCTATTTTTAGTTTTTTGAGGAACCTCCATACTGTTTCTCACAGTGGCTGCACCAGTTTACATTCCCACCAATAGTATATGAGGGTTCTTTTTTTTTTCTACATCTTCAGCAACATTTATTATTTGTAGACAGTTTCATGATAGCCATTTTAACAGGTGTGAGGTTATATCTCATTGTGGTTTTAACCCATAAATCTGAACTCCGCCAAAATTGAATTGACCATGAAGAATCAGTATAGACCACCACAAAATCAATTAAATTGTAGGTTTAATCACAACTGAACTGTCAGATCTGATGTAGTACTGTTACTAGAGCAGATTAATAGAGCTTCAGAAACCTACTAAGCAGTCAATGATTTAGAGTTTCCTTGTTTATCAGGAAAGAAAATCAAGAACAATTCACATTCACTTAGAATGTACTACATTTATTAGCTTTGCCCCATGGCTGAACACTCTATCCTCTTAATATATCCCCAAAAGATATTTTCACAAAATATCATGTTAATTCATTATAATAATAATTAGGCAGGATGAGCAAGAGGTGTCTATGTGATCATTTTAAATGACATTAGCTCCTAAAGGTGGAAGGTAAACTACATGATGAATTAGGAATCTATTACTTCAGCAAGAAAGAAAAAAAGACCAATAGCCAGGGGCATGCCAATCCCTCCACTTCAAAACAAAGGACACTTTGGTGTATCTTTCATCCCTTTGTACCAAAAATGAAGCTCACTGCTCAGAAGGCCTCTAAAATTCTACAAATACCATATTCCACACCTAGAAATGGTCTTCCGGCCCAGAAATAGGGTGATATCAGAGGCTGCCAGTTTGAATGAGACCTGGAGCAAAGAAGGTCTGGTACCAGGTCATGCTGCAGTGCAAGCAGTCCTGCCACTCAGACCATATGATCCAGCACACCATCCTGTGTTAGAGATTTCAGAGGTGGAAAATATTCAGTGTGGACTTTATGGAGAGTATCACTGGAAAAATCACAAGTGGAGCCCTGGGTTCCTGGACTAAAACCGTGTCAACTCTAGCAGAGAATTACATATGTTTCAAAATATAGCTACTGGCATGCTGCTGGGCCCTGGTAAAATTGGAATTTGGGGGCCATAAATAAACAGGGAGCCTACTTTACAGTGAAGAAGGCATGCAGAAGGAGCCCTATAAACATGGAATCTACAAGTCACTTTCACCTTCAACAAGATCGCAGCCTGACAGAACATTAGAATTACCTGATGTAGGTATAGCTGAAGTACCATCTGAGAGTATATAACTGAATGAATTGGGTAAGCAGTCATAACAATGAATGAACAGCAATTCTGACCTGGAAAGATTCAGAATCTTAAGGAATGCTGCCAAGGGTTCAGAATCTTAAGGAATGAGGTCTGGATCATTCTATGAGGTAAGCTATCAAGATGGGCTAAAAAAAGACTTTGCAGAGTCAACAACAAGGTCTGATGACTATCTCATCCTGTCCTGCTTCCCCTCCTTTCCTTCCATGGGTGTTACTCATAAAATCTTTCACTCACCTAACTTAATCTTGTCATCTGCTTCCCAGAGAACCCAGCTTGCCTCAACTAGCCAGTCTTCATACATTCTCTGATGTCATTAAGAAAAGGCCTTTTAGAAGATTTTATTTATACCATGACACTTTGCAACTAGATTAATAAGAAGTGATATGGGAATGATGATTTTTTTTATATCCTGATAAAGCAAGACATTCTAGACAGTCTTGTGATTGAGAACTACACTGTCAACAGAGGATGAAAGATATCAAAAGGAAGACATGTTTGAATAGTCAAGCTACTAGTTTTTAATTTACTATGTAAAAGTACCATAATCTCATAACCTTGTATCAACAGCTGTCTTCTAGTAAAGAAGAGAAAAAAAAAATGTGCTCATGATTAACACCTACAAATTGAGAGAGGTATAAATTTTAAGCACAACAAAGATAGAGGAAAAATATATTTTGATGTTTATCTTGATTCCATGAATCATTTTAAACAGAAATGCATGATTTCCAAATAAGTGAAATACAAATTAATACAACAGTAATTTTGAGATAATAAAATAGCTCTTAATATTGAGTATTAGACAATATAAAATTGATTTGAAATATGCTAGGATCTAGTGCTTATTCTTCCTGTGAAACAAAAAGAAAATTTCTTTTGTTCCCTTGTGGTTATGATGAGTAGAATTTATTATACTCAGAAAGAACGCATGTTCACAGAAATTATGCCCTTTATAATTTTGTTGCACATTTTATTACCATGCCTTCAGTGGTATTTATCATTTCATGGACAATTGGCAGTTAAAAAGGTTCAAACATTAACATTTTAATTCATCTACAGACTTATTTCAGAAATGAGCTATATACAATGTGGGTTCTCTATTACATCTTCCCTTGAGCAAATATCAGTGTCAACATGTAACTATCTTTTATGGTTTTACCTCTTCTTGAGAATGGATATTTGACATTTGATTATTTCAACAGAGAGATTTTATTTGAAAAATTAAAGTTGTCAGTATTGACATCATCAAAGGAGTGAATTAAATTAGGTTTTGAACATGAGTTTAGTCACACTAATTTTAGGATAGTTAAAAATTTTATTCACTATTACATTTAAAAGTGAGCATAATCCAGTGTGAGAACAAAGTTGTAAAGGTCAATAAATTAATAAAAAGAAATTTTCCTTTACTTGAGTATATTCTTTAAGACATTCAATCTTTTTGAATTTGACAGCTTCTACATAGAAATGTAAACTTTACATGACAGGCTTGCCATAGATTAACTATTTTTGTTCACTAGCTTCCTATTAGTTCATTATAGCTTGCATTTGTAAAAAAAAGATTAAAGGTGTTGGATCCATTTATTCAGAACCAGACAAAAAAGTGGTAATTTACTTAAGAAGTAAACTCTAGTAGGAAGTGGTTATTTAAGGGGGCTATTGATCAACTCACTCTCTACCTCAGAGAAGGCAGAATTATTAATACACAGGGTAATTCACTAGACTCAGAAAGTAATTAAATCCTAGAATTGAAAAGTGGTAGAATCTCTCTCCTTAGAAACCTTTGAGACTAGAGTAGATATTTTCCTTTGGGTGTCTTTTATCTCTATAATTCTTTGATGCTGAGATGACTGTGGTATTTCTTTTTTGAGATCATTCTAGCAGTCTCCATCTACTGCAACTGATAGGAATGCAACTTTTTAAAGTTTAATTAATAGATTTTCTCAAAGCAGTTTTAGATTTACAGAAAAATTAAGCAGAAAGTACAGAGAGTTCTTGGACTTCCCAGGTGCCTCAGTGGTAAAAAATCCACTTACCAATGCAGGAGACATGGGTTTAATCCCTGGGTCAGGAAGATCCCTCGGAAAAGGAAATGACAGCCTACTCCAGTATTCTTGCCTGGGAAATCCAATGGATAGAAGAGCCTGGTGGGCTACAGTCCAGAGCATCACAAAAGAGTTGAACATGACTTAGCCCCAACAGCAACAACAGAGTTCTTATATGGCCCATCTTCTCTACTGGCTGCACAGTTTCCCCTATTATCATCTTAAATTAGTGTGGTACATTTGTTACAACTGATGAACAAATATTGATACATTATTACTAACTGAAGTCCTTAGTTTACATTAGGGTTCAGTTCTATAGGTTTTAAAAAATGCGTAATGTCTTGGACTCACCCTTAAAGTTTCTTACAGAAAAGCTTCACTACCTTAAAAATCCCCTGCATGCCACATATTTGTTCCCTCTCTGGCGATCATTCTTTTTACTGCTTCTATAAGTTTTCCTTTCCTATAACACCATATAGTCGAATTCATATCACATTGTCATTTTTAGACCAGCACTACCTTTCCAGGGCTGAATCCCCCATCTCTATTTTGGGTATTAGGGCACCTCTCAAACAGAAAGTCAAAAATATTAAAGAGTTTTTGCTTTATTGCATTAATGATTAAGGATAATAATGATAATAAAGAGCATTACATTCTACACAGATGAACAAATACGAGTTTGAATTACAACCTACATCAAGGTATGGCTTTTATATGCAAGTGTACATTTTTGTGGCTTTCCAGTTGGCTCACTGGTAAAGAATCTGCCTACTAATGCAGGAGACACAGGAGATGCAGGTTCAATCCCTGGGTCGGGAAGATTTCCTGGAGTAGAAAATGGCAGTATTCTTGCTCCATGGGCAGAGGAACCTGATAGGGTACAGTCCATGGGTCACAAAGAGTCAGACACAAATGATCATGCATGCACATACATTTTCACTTGGTATATTTAAGCTGCTAAGGATTGCTTTTGACTTTTTAGTATCTAACATCTGTCTGAAAACAGATTCAATTTTTTTATTTAATTTATATACAACCTGAAGCAAAATATTGCTAATGTATCAGCTACATTGTGTATGATCTTTCTCAAGTTTGCTCCCTGTAGTGGAAATCAGCATCAACTTATTGTTCAGATTCCCTTTAAATATATTCTTTTCTTACAATTGTTCTATTAAAAAATAAGGGACCCTTTTGTCCCCTGATTTTTGATGGTGATGTCAGTTGATGACTCTAATGGCTACAGGAATGAATCACAAAATTTATGTTGTTCTCTAGTCATGAGACCAGAAGAGGAAATCTATGATCATCAGCAACTAAGTTAATTTTTCACTCTAGAATCATTAAAGTTGTGATATCTTTATCATTTTAAAAATGTAGTACAGTGTACAAAATATAGAAGTTTTGTGAGTACTAATTTATATTCCTCGTGGTTAAGTAGAATAGCTGCAGAAAGGCAGAATGATACTTTTTTCCCTCAAGCCCATTCCTGAAAAGGTTTTCCAGAAATTATGGAGATTTGAGACTGAAAAGTAAAGCTCTTTTGAAAAAACATCCTATACTTTCCATTTCTGCAGTGAATAAAGAAAACACTTCTTGGCACACAAATGGTAACAGGGAAGGGAAGATGGAGCAAACTGGAACAGCATGTAACAGACTCATGTGGAAAACTAAGTACATGAAAGTTACACTGTTTCTTAGGAAATATAAACATCAACTATAAATTCCCTAAAGAGATGCTTGCAGTTGGCCCAGTTACTCCTATCTTGTCATAGAATTAAAAGACACTTTTGACTATGATAGGTAGAATATTATGTGCTTCATAGAAGAATAGGAGCTAGCCAGTAAGTATTTCTAACAGGTAGAAGAAAAAAAATAGCCAATCATTTATTTCTGTCTTTGCTAGTTATGTTTTTAATACTATTATAAGTGTCTATATAAAATTTTATTTTTAATATTTTCATTAACTCTATAAAGAAGGCCCTAGTATTATACCCATTTTACAGGTGATGAAACTGCTCTCATTTACCTTTTTTCAGGGACAGTCCAAGAGAGATGTGGTATTCAAATTAAAAGAATCTCAGGCTAGAGGCTGCACACTTACACACTACAGTGTTGCCTATCTTTTCTTTACTGCATTATTTTCTTTGTTAAATAGACTAACATATTTCAGAAATATATACATATTTAAAACCGATATGGATCTTTAAAAGAGGGTTATGTGCTGTTTTAGTTGCTCAGTCGTGTCTGACTCTTTGCAACCCTATAGACTGTAACCCACCAGGCTCCTCTGTCCACGGGGATTCTCCAGACAAGAATACTGGAGTGAGTTGCCATCCCCTCCTCCAGGGATTCTTTCCAACCCAGGGATCAAACCCAGTTTTCCCACATTGCAGGTGGAGTCTTTACTATCTGAGCCACCAGGGAAGCCCAAAAGAGTGTTATCAGTTCAGTTCAGTTCAGTCACTCAGTCGTGTCCAACTCTTTGAGACCCCATGAAAATGCAGCATGCCAGACCTCCCTGTCCATCACCAACTCCTGGAGTTCACTCAGACTCACGTCCATTGAGTCAGTGATGCCATCCATCCATCTCATCCTCTGTCATCCCCTTCTCCTCCTGCCCCCAGTCCCTCCCAGCATCAAAGTCTTTTCCAATGAGTCAACTCTTTACATGAGGTGGCCAAAGTACTGGAGTTTCAGCTTTAGCATCAGTCCTTCCAAAGAAATCCCAGGGTTGATCTCCTTCAGAATGGACTGGTTGGATCTCCTTGCAGTCCGAGGGACTNGGTTTCTCAAGAGGCAGGTTAGGTGGTCTGGTATTCCCATCTCTTTCACAATTTTCCACAGTTTATTGTGATCCACACAGTCAAAGGTTTTGGCATAGTCAACAAAGCAGAAATAGATGTTTTTCTGGAACTCTCTTGCTTATTCCCTGATCCAGCAGATGTTGGCAGTTTGATCTCTGGTTCCTCTGCCTTTTCTGAAACCAGCTTGAACATCAGGGAGTTCACGGTTCACGTATTGCTGAAGCCTGGCTTGGAGAATTTTGCGCATTGCTTTACTAGCATGTGAGATGAGTGCAATTGTGTGGTAGTTTGAGCATTCTTTGGCATTGAAGTACTTAATTTCAAAGCAGATGAGGTAAACTGATATGACCAAAGGATTAATATGTCCTCAAATTCAGATCTCATTGTTATGCCATGTATTTTTCATAGGATCTCCTCTCTAGAAGATCAATAAAGCACCCATTCTACTTATCATAAAGTTATTCCTTATTTTAAAGGGCATTAGTTAGACACATTAGTTAGTGCATTAGTCTTTCCCAGTAGCTCAGTCAGTAAAGAATCTGCCTGCCATGCAGGAAAGTTGGGTTCAATCCCTGTATCAGGAAGATCCCCTGGAAAGGGAAATTCCCACTCCAGTATTATTGCCTGGAAAATCGCATGGACAGAGGAACCTGGTGGGCTGTAGTCATGGGGTCCCAAGAGTTAGACATGACTTGGCAACTAAACCACCAGAGTTAATCACATACTGCTTAAAACTCAGATGATATTACATTTTGTTAACTATCTGCTTCTCTCCAAGGTAGTGATTTAGAAAAATCTTTTAAACTGCTATTTGTAGAAGGATTAAAAAATTAATGAGAAGTGAACCTCTGAAGGTTCTTGACATCTCAAACTAAAATTCTTATAAAAAATGTATTTTATTTCTTTTTTTCGTCAGAATTTATCATTCTCCCTCTTTCTTTCTCAGCTACAAATGTTAGGAATCTTTGTGATCTATACAGATTTTATGACAACATATCATAGGAATATACAGTACCAAATGTCAAGGAGCTACACAGTCCCAAGGCCTGATTCCTCCCTTCAATGAGTTGATCATTCATTTAGCGAGATGGTGTATATGTAAACAAAAATGAAAGTTACAAAAAAAGAAGACATAAGAAATAAATTTTTATTCATAATTAAGGGCGGCAAATTTTTTTCTGTAGAGATCCAGATGCTATATATTTTAGGATATATGGGCCTTATATTATCTCTTTCTTATATTCAACTTTTTATGATATCTCTTTAAAAATATAAAAAACATTCTTAGCTCCTGGGATATTGAATAAAAAAACATTGGCAGATCAGATTGGCCTATGGGTCATAGTTTTGCCAATGTCTGACCTTAAACAATATGCTTAGAACAGTGCACTTCTATTATCAACAATGAAGCTCAAGACAATGAATAATTAAAGATCTTCACTTGTACATATACAACACATGAGACGTATGTATTAATAATAAAATCTTTCCCGTCTAGCGTTAGGGTACAGTCAAGCTAAACTCTCTAACATGCCCTTATGAAATAAAAAGTTAGTGAAGAAAATCTCTAAGTGTGTACACACATGTACACATTCAACTTGTCACAAAACCTCAAGACAAAAGTCTTCTTTCTTTTTATTCCATAAGAAATGTTCTATTCCAGTATTCTTGCTCATAAATTTTCCACTCACTAGTGTACTACTTTTGTGATGTTGTCCTGATTTCCCAGTCCCCCCCTTATTAGAAATAAGAAACTAGAAATTATCAAAAATTTTTAATGAAGACTTCAATAATAGCCACAAAAAGTAGACTAAAAACAGAAAAAGAAAATAAAGTCTTACAAATGTAAATAAAGCTGCACTATAAATTGTTTGTTGTTGTTTAGTCTCTAAGTCAGGTCTCACTCTTTGTGACCCTAAAGACTATAGTCTGCCAGACTCCTCTGTCCATGGGATTTCCCAGGCAAAATTACCACAGCGGGTTTCCATTCCCTTCTCCAGGGGATTTTCCTGATGCAGGGATTAAATACACATCTCCTAAATTGGCAGGTGTTTTTGTTGTTGTTGTTGTTGTTTTACCACTGAGCCACCAGGGAAGCCCTCCTATAAATTACAGGAAAATAATATTGAATATTCATATTGATGACTTTATTCTAAAGTGAAATTACGTTCATTAGCTTTTTTAAAAAATATAGGAGAGTGTCCAATAATGTTCAGAAAGACTTCAATTAAAAGAATTATGACATTTGGAGTTATTATTTGGAGTTATTTATTATGTAATAAACCCAGAGATAATCTTTGAATCCTCATCTCTCTACATTCACATAGTCAAATGTGTTGTCAAGGTCCTTTCAAACACATTTTCAAATCAATTTTCTCTTTTCCATTTCCACCAATACATTTAGATTTTCTCTTAGGGAACAGTTAGAACTATTTTTTTAAATGATTATCTGACTAAAGTCTGTCTGAGACTCTAATTTGTCTTCCATTTACCTATCTCAATTAAATATCTAAAACAAAGATCTGATCTGGTTGTTTCTTATCTTAAGTACTTTCAATGGCTCTGCACTTTCTACAGGATCAAGTCCAATCTTCTTAGTATACATTCAAACCTGGCCTAACCCATCTCCCTTGGCATAGTCCCCACCAATCTTCTCATACAGGCTCTGAACCAGGCAGCTTCAGTTCTTCCCAAAAGCACCCCCTGCTTTTCCCTGTCTGCTAAATTTCATTTCCTGCTTCCCTGCCTGTAATTCATCTAGTGAGTCATCTTTCAACACATGACTGTCATCTTATATTTTTGAAAGTTTTTTTGACAACCCTAGATTGAAACCATTATTATCTCCTTTCTCTCCTATAATAGTTTGTTTGTACAATTAGTACAGCCATTTGTCAAACTATCTTTTATTTATTTGTGTATACATCTCCCTCACCAGACTATGAGGTCGTCTATGAGATTATCTATTTTTACCTTCAGGTTTCTAGCACAGTCCTGGCATAAAGTAGGCATTTTAATCAATGATATTGAATTGAATTAATTGGTGTGTCTGGATGCTTATAACCAGGACAAAGTGTGTGTCTATGTAGAACAGAAATCTGATTAGGTGTTAGACTTATGGACCAAAGCAAAATTTATTACTTAAAATAATAATTTTCTGCTGATCAAATAA
>SJYQ01000091.1:416354-426662 GCA_006410935.1 Redunca redunca | reverse complement strand
CCACCCTTATGGCAGAAAGTGAAGAGGAACTAAAAAGCCTGTTGATGAAAGTGAAAGAGGAGAGTGAAAAAGTTGGCCTAAAGTTCAACATTCAGAAAACTAAGATCATGGCATCTGGTCCCATCACCTCACGGGAAATAGATGGGGAAACAATGGAAACAGTGTCAGACTTTATATTTTTGTGCTCCAAAATCACTGCAGATGGTGATTGCAGCCATGAAATTAAAAGACGTTTACTCCTTGGGAGGAAAGTTATGACCAATCTAGATAGCATATTCAAAAGAAGAGATATTACTTTGTCCGTCTAGTCAAGGTTATGGTTTTTCCTGTGGTCATGTATGGATGTGAGAGTTGGACTGTGAAGAAGGTTGGGCACTGAAGAATTGATGCTTTTGAACTGTGGTGTTGGAGAAGACTCTTGAGAGTCCCTTGGACTGCAAGGAGATCCAACCAATACATTCTGAAGGAGATCAACCCCGGGATTTCTTTGGAAGGAATGATGCTAAGCTGAAACTCCAGTACTTTGGCCACCTCATGAGAAGAGTTGACTCATTGGAAAAGACTCTGATGCTGGGAAGGATTGGGGGCAGGAGGAGAAGGGGACGACCCAGGATGAGATGGCTGGATGGCATCACTGACTCGATGGACGTGAGTCTGAGTGAACTCTTAGAGTTGGTGATGGACAGGGAGGCCTGGTGTGCTGCAATTCATGGGGTCACAAAGAGTGAGACATGATTGAGTTACTGAACTGACTGAACTGAACTGAACAAGGGCTATAGATAACACTCTGAACCATATCTTGTGAGTTATCTTATAGATACTAAAACTCCAGTTGGAAGAGTTCACTCCATAATGACCAGACTGTACTCAGGACTTGAGTTGCCACAGTTCTGAGAATTGATTGCAAATAAATGGGAATAAGTGCACCCCAGAACTGAAGAGTAACTGTACCTAAAAAAACCAAGATGATACTGGTTAGACCACTGATGACCAACTTGAAGATGACTGTTAGAAACAACTGTCCTGTTTCTCCATCTAAACTCCCCCCCAACCCCCATCTCTATAAATGCTCTCATTCCCTGCTAGTCATGGGAGGGAGAGGAGTTGCCCATTGGACAGATGTCTGCCACCCTCCCCCACCAGTTGCTGGCATCTGAAATAAAGCTAAGTTTCCTTTCCACCAGCGTGGACTGTTTATTGGCTTTTGAGCGGTGAGCAGGCAGATCCATCACACTCTTTCAGTAACAATTGTGAACCAGTGAAGTTGTTCAGTTGTGTCCAACTCTTTGCGATCCCATGGACTACAGCCTACCAGGCTCCTCCATCCATGGAATTTTCCACGCAAGAATACTGGAGTGGGCTGCCATTTTCTTCTCCAGGGGATATTCCTGACCCAGGGATCGAACCTAGCTCTCCTGCATTGCAGGCAGATGCTTTACCCTCTGAGCTACCAGGGAAACCCAATTATGCACAGGTAACAAATAGTTCATGGATGTGCCTCATCCCAGGGTGAAACACGCTGATCTAAGGATTCAGTACCACTTCAATTTAACTTTCCTTTAACCTCACAAGGTAAAATTGAATGAATTCCTAAAGACAAACACGCATGAAGCCATGCATGTTTGCCCAGTAACCTCATAAGACATTTACTAGGGATTTCATGAAATTTTAGAGCTACTCATTTGTTGAGGACCACCCCCCAAAACAAATTTAGACTGTTAATGAAGATCATCAGTGTTTGAAGATTGGTTATGCTAACATAACAGAAAAAAAAAAAAAAAAAAAACTTTTATGAAGATCAAGAAATCTCTCACTTTGCCCTTGAATTTAAAACATTATTACAATTAATTGTGTTTAAAAGAAATGGAGAAAAGTAGAATTCAAATTATTATTAGGTAGGATGACATGTTTCAATTTTGTTTCCAACAGCAATTTCACAAATAGCCTGGAGACACAGGTAATGAGCTAAAAATGCATCTAAACATTTGGCAGTCTTCAAGATTTGTAGTCCGTGTACCTTAGAACTTGGAGAAGGAAATGGCAACCCACTCCAGTGTTCTTGTCTGGAGAATCCCAGGGACAGGGGAGCCTGGTGGGCTGCCATCTATGGGATTCGCACAGAGTCGGACACGACTAAAGTGACTTAGCAGCAGCAGCAGCAGCAGTACCTTATAACTAAAAGAAAACATGATTTATCTCAGATTGTTCTGATTTTACAGTTAAATAGAAGCTAGAAAAATATGAACCAGCCACTTGATTATTAGAAGTAATTTATTTAGCCTTAAAAATGCCACGCTACTTTGAGAAAACAGCAGTAGCACATCCCACATGAAAATTATTAAAATATTTCTTTTCTAATGTTATTGTTACTGTCTTGTCTGATTTCAGCCACAGCCCCAATTCTCTCTGACTCTGATTTATGTGGAGGCTAACCTGAGACTAACCCTGTTAGCCTTAAGTCTAAACCAGCCTCTAAGATTATGAGGCTGATCTGTTACATTCCCAAGAAGAAAAGTTTAACTGAGGACCATTTTCTCTGACAAGTGATGAAGCCATGCTCTTTTCAGGTTACACCAAATCCAAGGTTTGGCACAAATAGAGAAAGAAAACACAATATGAACTAAGGTGACAAGTAGAAAACTCTGTATACAAGAAAGCCAGAGAAGACAAAGGAAAGGAGAAAAAAAACATAGGTTGCCTAGAAGCAATCAATTCTTCTTTTTATAAAGTTTAGAATCTAGAAGAGTAATTAGCATCAGGGCCAGATCAATTTTCCTAGACACAGTATTTTGTTAGATTGCTACACAGCAGCATACTAATTAAAACTGATTGCTCTAATTAGAATCCCATTAATAACAAGAAAGGCAATGTCAGATCTATCACTATATCCACCGCACCTTGGCCCCTCAAATGCTCCTACACTCAAGCAGTTGCTTTTCTTGTCTTTTTTTTTAACTAACAAGGGAAGAGAACAAATGTGGTACAAGGGTGGTGTGAAGGGAGAGTAAGCTCTGTAGGACTGTAGCAATGGGGACTTTCAAAAAAAAAAAAATTACTAAAGGCCAAACACTAGAGACATTTTCAGTAAATAAGTATTTCAAAAACTAAGACTAAACTAAGCCTAAATTCTTTGGACACTGGTTGTTATTGTTAAGTCACTAACTCGTGTCCGACTCTTTGTGACCCCATAGACTACAGCACACTAGGCTTCCTTGTCCTTCACTATCTCCCAGAGTTCCTCAAATTCATGTCAATTGAGTCAGTGATGTCATCCAACCATCTCATTCTCTACCACCCCCTTCTCTTCTGCCCTCAATCTTCCCCAGCATCAGGGTCTTTTCCAGTGAGTCAGTTCTTCACATAAAGTGGCCAAAGTATTGGAGTTTCAGCTTCAGCATCAGTCCTTCCAATGAATATTCAGGGATGATTTCCTTTAAGATTGGCTGTTTGATCTCGCTGCTGTCCAAGGCTCTCAAGAGCCTTCTCCAGCACAATTAGAAAAGATTAATTCTTTGGCAGCAGCCTTCTTTATGATCCAACTCTCACATCCATACACAACTAATGGAAAAACCACAACTTTGACTATACGAAACTTTGTTGGCAAAGTGATGTCTCTGCTTTTTAATACATTGTCTAGGTTTGTCATAGCTTTTCTTCCAAGAAGCAAGAGTCTTAAAATTTCATGTCTGCAGTCATTATCCTCAGTGATTTTGGAGTCCAAGAAAATAAAGTCTGTCACTATTTATACATTTTCCCGATCTGTTTGGCATGAAGTGACAGGACCAGATGCCATGAACTTCCTTTTTTGAATGTTGAGTTTCAAGCCAGCTCTTTCACTCTCTTTTTTTCCCCTCATCAAGAGACTCTTCAGTTCCTCTTTGCTTTCTGCCTTTAGAATGGTATCATCTGCATATCTGAGGTTGTTGATATTCCTCCCAGCAATCTTGATCCTGGTTGAGCTTCATCTAGCCCAACATTTCACATGATGTACTCTGCATTGAAGTTGAATAAGCAGGGTGACAATAAATAGCCTTGAAGTACTCCTTTCCCAATTTTGAACAAGTCCATAGCTCCATGCCTGATTCTAACTATTCCTCCTTGACCTGCATACCAGTTTCTTAGGATATATGTAAGGTTATCTGGTATTCTCATCTCCACAAGAATTTTCCACAGTTTGCCATGACCCATACAGTCAAAGGCTTTAGCATAGTCAGTGAAGCAGAAGTAGGTACTTTTCTGGAATTTCCTTGCTTTTTCTATGATCCCACAGATGTTGGCAAGTTGATCTCTGGTTGTTCTGCCTTTTCCAAATCCAGCTTGTACATCTGGAAGATCTTGGTTCACTTAAGCTGAAGGAGAGCTTGAGGGATTTTGAGCATACACCTCGGTAGCATGTGAAATTAGCACAACTTTACATTGGTTGAACATTCTTTGGCATTGCCTTTCTTTGGGATTAGAATGAAAACTGACCTTTTCCAGTCCTGAGCTTTCCAAATTGCTGCCATTATGAGTGCAGCACTGTAACGGCATCATCTTTTAGGATTTGAAATGGTTAAGAAGGATTTCCATCACCTCCACTAATTTTACGCATAGTAAGTCTTCCTAAGGCCCACTTGACTTTGTACTCCAGGATGTCTGGCTCTAGGTGAGTGATCACATTATTGTGGTCATCTGGGTCATTAAGATCATTTTAATATAGTTCTCTGTATTCTTGCCACCTCTTCTTAGTATCTTCTGCTTCTGTTAGATCTTTATCATTTCTGTCCTTTATTGTGCCCATCTTTACGTGAAATATTGCCTTGGTATCCCCAAATTTCTTGAAGTGATCTCTAGTCTTTCCCATTCTATTATTTTCCTCTATTTCCTTGCTTTGCTAGCTTAAGAAGGCCTTCTTATCTCTCCTTGCTATCTCTGGAATACTGCATTCAGTTGGATATATCATTCACCTCCTCCTTTGCATTTGTTCCTCTTCTTTTCTCAGCTATTTATAAAGCCTCCTCAGACAATCATTCAGGTTCTTGTATTTTTTTTTCCCCTTTGGAATTGTTTTGGTTAACACCTCCTGTACAATGTTACCAACCTCTGTTCATAGTTCTTCATGCACTCTGTCTACCAGACTAATCCCTTGAATCTATTTGTCACTTCCACTGTATAATCATAAGGGTTTTGATTAAGGTTATACGTAGATCAAATTAATTCTACTTTCAATTTAAGACTGGATTTTGCAATAAGGAGCTCATGATCTGAGCCACAGTAGCTCCAAGTCTTGTTTTGCTGATTGTATGTATAGAGCTTCTCCATCTTTGGCTGCAAAGAATGTAATCAATCTGATTTTAGTGTTGACCACTTGGTAATGTCCACAGGTAAAGTCATCTCTTATATTATAGGAAGAGGCTGTTTCCTATGACCAGTGTGTTCTCTTGGCAAAATTCAGTTACCCTTTGCCCTGCTTCACTGTGTAGTCCAAGGTCAACTTGCCTGTTACATCAGGTATCTCTTGACTTCCTACTTTTGCATTCCAGTCTCCTATGGTGAAAAGGATATCTTTATTTTGTTGTTAGTTCTATAAAATCTTATAGATCAACCCAAAACTGGTTAACTTCAGCTTCTTCCCAACTGTGGCTGGGGCATAGACTTGGTACCATGATGTTGCATGATTTGCCTTGGAAATGAATCAAGATCATTCTACTGTTTTTGAGATTGCACCCAAGTACTTCATTTTGTAGTGCTCCATTCACTGTGACGACTACCCCATTTCTTCTAAGGGGTTCTTTTCCACAGTTTGTATAATGGTTATGATTTAATTCACCCATTCCTGTTTATTTTACTTAGCTGATTCCTAAAATGTCAAAGTTCACTTTTGCCACCTCCTATTTGACTAGGTCAAACACCTTCTTCCAACAACACAAAAGAAGACTCTACACATGGACATCACCAGACGGTCAACACTGAAAATAGATTGATTATATTCTTTGCAGCCAAAGATGGAGAAGCTCTATACAGTCAGCAAAAACAAGACTGGGAGCTGACTGTGGCTCAGATCATGAACTCCTTATTGCCAAGTTCAGATTTAAATCAAAGAAAGTAGGGAAAACCACTAGACCATTCAGGTATGACCTAAATCAAATCCCTTATGATTATTCAGTGAGAGTGAGAATAGATTGAAGGGACTAGATCTAATAGACAGAGTGCCTGATGAACTATGGATGGAGGTTTGTGACATTGTATGGAAGACAGGAATCAAAATCATCCCCAAGAAAAAGAAACGCAAAAAAGAAAAATGACTGTCTGAGGAAGCCTTACAAATAGCTGTGAAAAGAAGGGAAGTGAAAAGCAAAGGAGAAAAAGAAAGATATATCTATTTGAATGCAGAGTTCCAAAGAAGAGCAAAAAGAGAAAAGAAAGACTTCCTCAGCAATCAATGCAAAGAAATAGAGGAAAACAAAAGAATCAGAAAGACTAGAGATCTCTTCAAGAAAATTAGAGATACCAAGGGAACATTTCATGCAAAGATGGGCTCGATAAAGGACATAAATGGTATGGACCTAACAGAAGCAGAAGATATTAAGAAGAGGTGGCAAGAATACACAGAAGAACTGTACAAAAAAGATCTTAATGACCCAGATAACCACGATGATGTGATTACTCACCTAAGGCCAGACATCTTGAAAGGTGAAGTCAAATGGGCCTTAGAAAGCATCACTATGAACAAAGCTAGTGGAGGTGATGGAATTCCAGTGGAGCTGTTTCAAATCCTGAAAGATGATGCTGTGAAAGTCCTGCACTCAATATGCTGGCATATTTGGAAAACTCAGCAGTGGCCACAGGACTGGAAAAGGTCAGTTTTCATTCCAATCCCAAAGAAAGGCAATGCCAAAGAATTCTCAAACTATCACACAATTGCACTCGTCTCACATGCTAGTAAAGCAATGCTCAAAATTCTCCAAGCCAGGCTTCAGCAATACATGAACCGTGAACTTCCAGATGTTCAAGCTGATTTTAGAAAGGCAGAGGAACCAGAGATCAAATTGCTGACATCTGCTGGATCACTGAAAAAGCAAGAGAGTTTCAGAAAAACATCTATTTCTGCTTTATTGACTAGGCCAAAGTGTTTGACTGTGTGGATTACAACAAACTGTGGAAAATTCTGAAAGAGATGGCAATACCAAACCACCTGACCTGCCTCTTCAGAAACCTATATGCAAGTCAGGAAGCAACCGTTAGAACTGGACATGGAACAATAGACTGGTTCCAAATAGGAAAAAGAGTACGTGAAGGCTATTTATTGTCACTCAACTTATTTAACTTATATGCAAAGTACATCATGAGAAACGCTGGGCTGGAAGAAGCACAAGCTGGAATCAAGATTGCTGGGAGAAATATCAATAATATCAGATATGCAGGTGCCACCACCCTTATGGCAGAAAGTGAAGAGGAGCTAAAAAGCCTCTTGATGAAAGTGAAAGAGGAGAGTGAAAAAGGTGGCTTAAAGCTCAACATTTAGAAAACAAATATCATGGCATCTGGTCCCACCACTCCATGCGAAATACATGGAGAAAGAGTGGAAACAGTGTCAGACTTTATATTTTTGTGCTCCAAAATCACTGCAGATGGTGAACTGCAGCCATGAAATTAAAAGATGCTTACTCCTTAGAAGAAAGTTATGACCAACCTAGATAGCATATTAAAAAGCAGAGAAACGTTTTGCCAACCTTTGACTTTGCCAACAAAGGTCCATCTAGTCAAGGCTATGGTTTTTCCAGTGGTCATGTATGGATGTGAGAGTTGGACTGTGAAGAAGGCTTCACACCAAAGAATTGATGCTTTTGAACTGTGCTGCTCGAGAAGATTCTTGCAAGTCCCTTGAACTGCAAGGAAATCCAATGAGTCCATCCTAAAGGAGACCAGTCCTGGGTGTTCATTGGAAGGACTGATGCTGAGGCTGAAACTCCAATACTTTGGCCACCTCATGCAAAGAGTTGACTCATTGGAAAAGACCCTGATGCTGGGAGGGATTGGGGGCAGGAGGAGAAGTGGACAACAGAGGATGAGATGGCTGGATGGCATCACCAACTGGATGCACATGAGTTTACGTGAACTCCCGGAGTGGGTCATTTACAGGAAGGCCTGACATGCTGCAATTCATGGGGTCACAAAGAGTCGGACACGACTGAGTGACTGAACTGAACTGAATTTACCTTGATTCATGAACCTAACATTCCAGGTTCCTAGACAATATTGTTTTTACAGCATCAAACTTTACTTTCACCAACAGATACATCCACAACTGAGTGTCATTCTGCTTTGGCCCAGCCATTTCATTCTTTCAGAGCTATTAGTGGTTATCCTCTGGTCTTTCCCACCCAGTAGCATTTTGGATACTTTCTGACCTGGGGTGCTCATCTTCCAGCTTTTTTATACTGTTCATGGGGTTCTTGAAGCAAGAATACAGACATGGTCTGCCATTCCCTTCTCCAGAGGACTACATTTTTTTAGAACTCTCCACCATGACCCATGCATCTTGGGTGGCCCTGCATAGCATGGTTCGTAGCTTCACTGAGTTACACAAAGCTGTGATCCACGTGATCATTTTATTTAGCTTTCTGTGATTGTGGCTTTTGTTCTGGAGCCTGTAGGATTGTATTTGTTGCCTCTTCTCTTTTCTCTCTGAGAGAGGAGAATAAGAGGTCTATGAAAGCTTTCTGATGACAACCAAGATGGCAGAGTAGACAAACCTGCCCTCATCTTCTCCTGCCAGAACACCAAAATTGGAACTAGCTTTTGAAAAACAATTGACTGGAGGATGTTGGAAGCTGCCAAGGAAAGATTTACTACATCTAGTGACAAAGGAGAAGCCACGACAAGATGCTGGGAGAGAGGTAATCAGGTTGAAATGAAATCCCACACCCCCCAGGGGAATGACTCACGAGCTGGAGAATAAAAATATCAGAGAAGTTCTCACACTTTTGCAGAGACTCTAGGCCCCACATCAGACTTCCCAATCTGGGGATCAAGCAAAGGGATTGAGAATACCCAGGGAAACTGATTTTGAAGGACAGCAGAATTTGATTACAGAACTTCCAGAGGACTGAAGGAACCAGAGACTTTTGGAGGGAACAAGCAAAACCTTGTGTGCAACAGGACCCAGGGGAAAGGAGCAGTGACCCCACAAGAGACTGAGCCAGGCCTGCCTGTGAGTGTTTAAGAGTTTCCTGCAGAGGCCTGGATTGACAGTAACCTGGTGTAGGGACAGGGGCACTGGGCGCAGCAGTCCTGGGAGGTGCATGTTGGCATAAACCCTCTTGGAATTCACCATTAGCCCTACCAAAGAGCCTGTAGACTCTACGACTCAGTCACTCCAGGCCAAACAACCAACAGGGAGAGAGCACAACCCCACCTATCAATAGACAGTTGATTAAAGATTTACTGAGCATAGCCCTGCCCTCCAGAGCAAGACCCAGTTTTCCCCACAGCCAGTCTCTCCCATCAGGAAACTTGTACAAGATTCTTATCCTCATCCATCAGTGGATACCTGTAGGACAATAATAAATTCTAAATATCATTCTGAAATAAATTAGTTTTATTTCTTTTCTAAATAGTGTGATAAAAAGACAAAGATGAAATTACAGTAGTTTTTTCACAATTGTAATAATATACTCATAGTTTTATACAGACTGTTATTTCAGATTCTAATTTTGAAAAAAATATTCAAGTTCTGTTTTCTCTTAGCACTTAGAAACCTCTCTTCCCTCTACCAAAAACAACAACAACAACAACAAATACACATATATGAGAATACAACTGGGGAGACTCATACCAACAGGATATATTTATTAATTATTGAATACGTTCTTACTGAGTCTGTTCATCTGCCAAACACTATTCCAGGTGACAGAGATGCAACCTCTGTCAAATGTATATTCATAGAAGGAGCAAGAGTGATATAAAAGCAGCAAACAAACAAATAAACCAAAAAATTCACACGTAAACCCTTTTTCCTGACTAAATTCTGTTTCAGCAGCCCCTAAGAAGGACCTGGATTTTCTTGAACTCCTGTACTCCCTCCACTTCTGTCTTTCCATCTGTTATATGTCTGTCATGGTTTGGAGATAGATATGGGCTATTAACCAGGACCTATGCATTTCCAAGCTGCAGTCCATGGGGTCGCAAAGAGTCAGACACAACTGAGTAACTGAACTGAACTGAATTTATGCATTTCCATACCTTATTGAGTGATGGACTCAGACTCATGTCCATTTGAGTAGGTAATACCATCCAAACATCCCATCCTCTGTCTTCCACTTCTCT
>SJYQ01000091.1:391757-415318 GCA_006410935.1 Redunca redunca | reverse complement strand
TAATAATATACTCATAGTTTTATACAGACTGTTATTTCAGATTCTAATTTTGAAAAAAATATTCAAGTTCTGTTTTCTCTTAGCACTTAGAAACCTCTCTTCCCTCTACCAAAAACAACAACAACAACAACAAATACACATATATGAGAATACAACTGGGGAGACTCATACCAACAGGATATATTTATTAATTATTGAATACATTCTTACTGAGTCTGTCCATCTGCCAAACACTATTCCAGGTGACAGAGATGCAACCTCTGTCAAATGTATATTCATAGAAGGAGCAAGAGTGATATAAAAGCAGCAAACAAACAAACAAACCAAAAAATTCACACGTAAGCCCTTTTACCTGACTAAATTCTGTTTCAGCAGCCCCTAAGAAGGACCTGGATTTTCTTGAACTCCTGTACTCCCTCCACTTCTGTCTTTCCATCTGTTATATGTCTCTCATGGTTTGGAGATAGATATGGGCTATTAACCAGGATCTATGCATTTTCAAGCTGCAGTCCATGGGGTCGCAAAGAGTCAGACACAACTGAGTAACTGAACTGAACTGAACTTAGGCATTTCCATACCTTATTGAGTGATGGACTCAGACTCATGTCCATTTGAGTAGGTAATACCATCCAAACATCCCATCCTCTGTCTTCCACTTCTCTTCCCACCTTCAATCTTTCCCAGAGTCAGAGTCTTTTCCAATGAGTCAGTTCTTCGCATCAGTAGTCCAAAGTATTGGAGTTTCAGCTTCAGCATCAGTCCTTCCAATGAACAATCAGGACTGACTTCCTTTAGGATGGACTGATTGGATCTCCTTGCTGTCCAAAGACTCTCAAGAGTCTTCTCCAACACCACAAAAGCATCAGTTCTTTGGTGCTCAGTTTTCTTTATAGTCCAACTCTCACATCCATACATGACCACTGGAAAAACCATAGCTTTGGCTAGACGGACCTTTGTTGGTAAAGAAATGTCTCTGCTTTTTAATATGCTGTCTAGGTTGGTAACTTTTCTTCCAAGGAGCAAGCATCTTTTTATTTCATGGCTTCAATCACAATCTGCAGTGATTTTGGAGCCCCCAAAAATAAAGTCTCTCACTGTTTCCATTGTTTCCCCATCTATTTGCCATGAAGTCATGGGACCAGATGCCATGATCTTAGTTTTCTGAATGTTGAGTTATACACCAACTTTTTCACTCTCCTCTTTCACTTTCATCAACAGGCTCTTTAGTTCTTCTTCACTTTCTGCCATACCATAAGTGGGTGTCATCGGTGTATTTGAGGTTATTGATATTTCTCCCGGCAATCTTGATTCCAGCTTGTGCTTCATCCAGTCCACTATTTCTCATTATATACTCTGCATATAAGTTAAATAAGCAGGGTGACAATATACAGCCTTGATGTACTCCTTTCCAGATTTGGAACCAGTCTGTTGTTCCATGTCCAGTTCTAACTGTTGCTTCCTGACCTGCATACAGGTTTCTTAAGAGGTGGATCAAGTGGTATGGTATTGCCATCTCTTTCAGAATTTTCCAGTTTGTTATGATCCACGGAGTCAAATGCTTTGGTATAGTCAATAAAGCAGAAGTAGGTGTTTTTCTCTCTTGCTTTTTTGATGATCTGACAGATGTTGGCAATTTGATCCTCCAACATTTCTCTAAGACTTACTACACTAACTTCCTGGCCAGTTGTACCAACGTCTCGGGTACCCAGAACTCTCAGTCACCAGCATTTTAAGGACACCCTAATTTCCACAATTGCTATATTATACATTTGTACTGCATGATATACCCTATCTCTGCCCTCCTGTTTTCCTTTATTAAAAATAATTTCTTTGTATTGAGCACTCTGAGGTATATACACCACACCATTCTACAAGTTTCAAAAGCTCAGCCTAGAGTTTTTCTGCCTTTTTTTCTGTCCATTTTTAAATTGTCTTCAGGAAAGGGAGAGTGGGGATATTTTAAGTTTCCTCCTAAATCATTGCACACCATTCATTCCCAATAAATTTCTCTCCTACAGGTTTGGCCACTTTTCTTTTTTCAGATGACAAGATGGGCTTTATATTCACTACTTGAAATAAATTTTTATATAATGTATACTATAAATATGTGTCATCTATATTTCAGAAAGTCTCAATTTCCTATGTATATGTGTGTCAAGATCTGTGTGTTAAATAGAGTATTCTAACCATGTAAAAGAAAAACTCCAAATATCAATGGCTTAACTCAAGTAAACAAAGATTTATTTGTTTTTTTGTGTTACATTCCTGTCTAGGTTGGATAATGAGGAATAGTAAAGAAAAGAGATTTTGCTAAGCAGTTATTCAGATTTCATAGTTTATTCCACCCTGTGGTGCCACCATCCTCAACTCCAACCCTGGGTATACAGAATGGAGGGATAGGTGGTGGGTAATATCTGACAGATTTTTATGTGTCAGGCCCAGAAGTAGCATACCACATTTGTACTCACAGTACATTCACCAAAGCTCAGAAACATGTTTCCAATCTAACTGAAAGACAAGTGCCCTTTGTTCACATAGCTAGAAAGGAGAGGGAGAACACGCAAGCACTAGATTTCTCTGCCACATTCTATCATCAAATATATTTTTGCTCTTTTCGTTCCACACATAGAATACTGTCTTTCCCTTACCCAAAGAAAAAAATTCCACATTTTACTTCACCTTTGCATTCAGCTGAAAACCCAGAAAATTTAGATGTGTTATTCCATCATCTATAATGCTGGTTATCTGCTCTCCCTGCAACCCCACACTGAAAATTTAGTGACAGGTTAGGAATAAGATACCCTTAGGATATTACTGAAACTAGGATTGAGTGAACCTTGTCTGATACTTCTAAGACTTATAAGTTATTTGGTTTAAGTTATTCCATGTACCAGAAAAACATCTGAAATTCTTTTTAAACACAAGAATTAAATTTTCTTTATATTTGCTTCTTTGCCTCTATGCTTCTCTCTCATTTGGCTGGAAATAACATTGATGTTATAAGGTGTGAAAAAGAAAAAGCTACCTTTCATGTAATCTTTGACCCAAGTCTGGGTCTTTATGAATCTTTAGTGGTGAAAAAGTTCCCCAATCTATTGCCTACTATACAATATTTAGAAGACATTTTCCTTTATTTTTGCTTTCAAACCATTCAATTTGTAATTCTCTTTTGTAGTCATCACTTGAAAAACTGCTAAAAAGCCAATATCAATAGTCACTAACTCTTTTTTCCCAGTCAATTTCTTTAGAGATGCTAGCTCAATAGGTGTATAGATTGTTTTTAACATTATGTTAACCAAATTTTCAGAAACCGAAACTTGATTGAAATAAAGAGGCATTTATTTTAAGTTTGTTAGGGTTGCTGCTTGGAAGACACAGATTCAAGAAGCACTTGAATTGTGTTCCTCCAAACTACAAAATTGGAGGAGGGTCATAAAGACAAGGGCTTCCCTGCTGGCTCAGCTAGTAATGAATCTGCCTGTAATGTGGGAGACTCAGGTTTGATCCCTGGTTTGGTAAGATCCCCTAGAGAAAGGCATGGCCACTCACTCTAGTATTCTGGCCTGAAGAAGTCCATTGACTGTATAGTCCATGGGGTCACAAAGAGTGGGACAGGACTGAGCAACTTTCACTTTCACTTTCTTAAAGGCAAAAACTGCAAGGTTACACAGTACATGAACTAGCAAGAAGGTGCTTTGCGGACTTTTGAACTCTGAAGGAGAGGGAGAGTGTGGGATGAGATGGGAGAATGGCATTGAAACACGTATACTATCATGTAAGAAATGAATCGCCAGTCTATGTCCAATGCAGGATACAGGATCCTAGGGGCCGATGCACAGGGAAGACCCAGAGAGATGTTATGGGGAGGGAGGTGGAAGGGGTGTTCATGTTTGGGAATGCATGTACACCCGTGGTAGACTCATGTCAATGTATGGCAAAACCAATACAGTATTGTAAAGTAAAATAAAGTTAAAATAAAAATTAAAAAAAAAAAAAAGATTGGTTGGGCTCCAAAATGGTTGTATAGTTAAAGGAACAACTTTGAGACATGCATTAAGTGTGTCCTGAAGTTCAGTTCAGTTTAGTTCATTTCAATTGCTCAGTTGTGTCCGACTCTTTCTGACCCCATGAATCTCAGCATGCCAGGCCTTCCTGTCCATCATTAACCCCCAGAGTTCACTCAGACTCATGTCCATCGAGTCAGTGATGCCATCCAGCCATCTCATCCTCTGTCGTCCCCTTTTCCTCCTGCCCCCAATCCCTCCCAGCATCAGAGTCTTTTCCAATGAGTCAACTCTTCGCATGAGGTGGCCAAAGTACTGGAGTTTCAGCTTCAGCGTCCTTCCTTCCAAAGAAATCCCAGAGCACTTGAATTGTGTTCAAGTCGACTTTGCTTGCTGCCAAGTCGCTTCAGTCGTGTCCAACTCTGTGTGACCCCATAGACGGCAGCCCACCAGGCTCCCTTGTCCCTGGGATTCTCCAGGCAAGAACGCTGGAGTGGGTTGCCATTTTCTTCTCCAATGAAAAGTGAAAGTGAAGTCACTCAGTCGTGTCAAACTCTTCATGACCCCATGGACTGCAGCATACCAGGCTCCTCCACCCATAGGATTTTCCAGGCAAGAGTACTGGAGTGGGGTGCCATTGCCTTCTCCAATCTCCTTTGCTTAGTCATGTTCAACTCTTTTTGACACCATGGACTCTAGCCTGCCAGGCTCCTCTGTCCATGGGGATTCTCCAGCATAAAATAGTGAAAATGGTTGCTCTTCCCTTTGCCAGGGGATCTTTCCAACCCAGGGATTGATCCTAGGTCTTGCATTGCAGATGGATTTGTTACCATCTGAGCCACCAGGGAAGCCTAAGAATACTGGAATAAGTAGCCTATCCCTTCTCCATGGGAACTTCCTGACCCAGGAATTGAACTGGGAATTCCTGCATTGCAGGTGGATTCTTTACCAGCATAAAGTTCACAGAAAGTTCAAGTTATCAATGGTGCAGGGATGGATCTGAGACTAGATCCTCAGTTCATATTTTATTGTATAAAAATTCTATGTGTAAAATTTCCACAGCTCTATTTTGTATGCCTAAACTAAGATTAATCCATTATAATTTCAGTCAGTCATAAATTAATAGAGGCAACACTTTTATCAAGGATTCTGATATGTCATTAACATATGTATCACTGTATTTTCCCTTTGTGTTTTGCTCACCTGGGCTTCCATAGTGGCTCAGTCAGTAAAGAATCCTCCTGCAATGGGGAGGACCTGAGTTTGATCCCTGGGTTGGGAAGATCGCCTGGAGGAAGGCATGGCAACCCACTCCAATATTCTTGCCTGGAGAATCCCCATGGACAGAGGAGCCTGATGGGCTACAGTCCATGGGGTTGCAAAGAGTTGGACACAACAGAACAACTAAGCGCAGCACATCACTGTATTTTCCCTCTGTGTTTTGCTCCCTTAGACAATTATGCCAATACCATATGGTTTGAGGGTTTTTTATAGTAGCACCCTACTTTAGGATTTTAGTTTTAGTACTATCTGTATGCTGTTATATCAAGTAGCCCCCAAAGCTCAGGAACCTATGTCACCGATGGTTTGCCTTATGATCACATCTTTCTTTTGCCTTTTTCTTTTCACACATAGAAAATTCTCTCTGAAGGAGATGATCCCAAATTCCATCTTTGCTTCCAGCTGAAAGACTGTATTAGAGGTGTTCTGTTTTTCAGTCATATCTCTTGGGTCAGATGTGGCTCCTTTTGGTATGGCATCTTCCAAAAACAATCAGTTAGGTAGGGGAGGGCCATAGTGTTCCATAGAATCATTTAGGAATGCTGGCATTTTAATTTTGGTCACTATGATTTTCAATGTTGTCTCCATACCTGCCATGCAATAGGAAAATAGAATAGAATTTTACACATAGGATTTTTATGAGCCTTGAAGTAGTCTGTATCATTTTATATCTCTTTCACTGAATAGAACTCAGTTTTGTATTACTAATCTAAAGAATATGAGAAACATTAAGGAGCACTGAACATAGTAAGATGAGAAAAAACACAGTCTGATGAGCATTGCTTGTCTTATTAGCTCATAAATGTAAGCATTTTCTATTTCAACAAACACTGATGTACATTTCAAAAATATTTATTGTCTTCTGAGGAAACACAAGACAGCATTTGGAAAAAAAAAATTGGAGTCAAATTGAAGAATGAGTTTATCAGACAGCCCCTTCATGGATCCTGTCTCCAATAAAATTTTACTCAAATTAATTTTTTTATTATTCTCATAGCAGCATGAGGGTGTTTTAGAATTTTTATCATAGTGCTTCCAACCCAAAAATATGGTTCTTTAAAAATTTTACCGATAGCTTCAAGAGAAGCAACACTGAAAACAATCAGAATGGAAAAAGTGATGAAAAATTTGAATAGTTTTGTTTCCTAATAGAGCTTGTGTCAGCTCTCATAGGAAGGAGTGTGGTTATGTTGGAAATAGACTGAAATACACTGAAAGCAGACTACCAGCTTGAGTAAAACCCAGCAAATTAAAGAAGGGCTTGTGCAATATTGAAGAAATCTTGGCCAAAGCTTAAATAAGAATAGATGTGTGTGGTAAGGCAGGAGGGTCCAGGATTTATTTATGACCCAAAGGTTAAGTCCTTGAGACATCAAAGAAATTAAAACTGAACTTAGCTCTCAAAGGACTATTCATTAACAAGAGACCACAATTGATCTAATATCTGGAAGGGTTCAAATCTTTACTCTTTATTTCCATACTGTTTCCTTAGTAAATCTCGCATCTATCAGCAGATGCCTACTCATATGTTCATAGGCATTTTACTATGCTCCACGGTTCTATTTTTATCTCTTTTTAGGATAACAAGGTGTACTTATATGTTGCTTGATGTCTCTGGAATACATTTTCTCAAATTGGTCATCCAGAGATTCATCCTTTCCTGGAGTCAAGGCTGGAGAGGGTTATATCCTCAGTGTTAGGATTATCAGTGGGGCTTCCAACAAAGATGTAGATGTTAATATTTCATTTCTAAATTGATAAATATCAGTATCTAATTTTAATATCATACTTTTGCCACCATAGTAAGCCATTACAAATTCTTCATGAAATTTTTTTCAGTAAAGTAAGGTCCTTATCTACAAAATTCTCATCTATCTTGCCAGCAAAACAGCACCCAAGTCCATGAGTTTATAGCTCTTTCTTCAGCCCAGGAGATCTTTCTGTGTAGTGGAGATAAATTGGCCTTCTAAGGATATATATGTTTTATTCAAAACAATGACATCTCTGTATTTCCTTTACCCTGCTTTCTCAGGATCAGACAGCTACCTTCAGACTCTGAATCTAGTAATTCGGTAAGTTGATGGGAATAAAATGGAGAGCTAAGCACAGCAGTTTCATGTGACATTCAGACAATATTATTAGTAGGAATTTCAAGGACCTCATAGGATACTACCTGCCAAGGGTTATTTGAAAATTAGGTTGAATTGTTCTACAGAACACTTCCAAGACTCATGTAAGCACGATATGTATTTAATATTGTATGGATAAAAAGATCTCAGTTGCCCTTGCACTTTATTTCTCCTCTAATCTTGAATGCTTATAGTCACAGAGAATGTGTAGAAACTTTATATTTTAACTTTTTCCCTAATAATTGTGAGTTCACTTGATAATAAATCCTGGTGTACCATTAGGAACCTGGCACTCTAAAGCACATAACTGACAAGTATTTTTACGCATAAAATTTATTTAGATAAGATGGAATATAGGACAACAAAAATAATCAATTTCTAAAATTTATCTGTACCTTTCTTTTTCCATTAAACACCTTCAAAATTGTATTTTATATATATAGTTAGGACAATGTTTTATATCCTATAATAAGCTTTCAAGTTTTCAAATGCATCTGTGACTTACTTACCCTTGCATTTTTTNATGCTTGTAATCAGGATTTGGAATTTAGAAGACTGTACAAATTTTTCAAGAAAAGTGAGGAAAATGTTCTTGTTTGAATACTTCTAGTTGGATTACTTTATCTAGTCATCTCCAAATATTAAATATCTAATATGTGTTATTTAATGTACAAGATTGAAGATGAAATAGTAAATTAGATAGACATTGTATAGGTGATGATGGAGCTTACATTTTAGCTGGAAAGACTATCAGTTAATCAAGAAAATGCAATGAGGTATGACAGGAATACGTTTGGAAAGTGCTGTATGTTTTAAAAACATAAATTAGAAGTTTGGTATTAAGCCCATGCTCAGTCACTCAGTAGTGTCCTCTTCATATTAAAATAAAATACAGGCAATTAGCACTTACATAGGCTGATGATACTATTAGGCATTTATATGATTAAGTATAGAAATTTGAATTAAATCAAGTGCAGTAGAGGAATGCTACTTTCTGTGCTTTTATAACACTGAATATTTCTCAGGCAGTGTGCCTTTCAGTATTCTTTGAGAATCAAATAAAAATGTTTCATTTTTTTTTTTTTACTTTAAAATGACACAACTCTCAAATGATTAACTTACATTTTATTACTAAATAACTATCCAGTAATAGAGTTGCGTGGATTGCCTATACATAGAGCATGGTAATAATGTTCAGGACACTCAGAATCAATATTTAAAAAAAAAAAAAAAAGAATCTGGGAATTTCTTTGGTGGTCCAATGGCTAAGACTCTAAGCAACTAAGGTAGGGGTTCTGGGTTCGATCCCTGGTCAGGGAATTAGATCCCACATGCTTAAAAAATCCTGCATGCCACAACTAAGATGGAAGATCCCAAATGCCACAGCTAAAACCTGGCTCAGTCAAGTAAATAAATAAATTAAAAACAAATATCTTTTTAAAAAATCTCAAAGTACCTCTGATCTAGAGAATAATACCACAGCTTTAAGTGTGAGGACTTCCCTGGTGGTTCAGATGGTAAAGCATCTGTCTGCAATGTGGGAGACCCAGGTTAAATCCCTGGGTTGGGGAGATCCCCTGGAGAAGGAAATGGCAACTCACTCCAGTACTACTGCCTGGAAAATCCCGTGGACAGAGGAGCCTGGTAGGCTACAGTCCATGGGGTCTCAAAGAGTCAGACACGACTGAGCGAGTTCACTTTCACTTTCACTTTTAAGTGTGAAAGCCTACTTGTGACAACCTATAAAGGATATAATCTGCAAAAACACTGAATCACTATGCTGTACATCTGAAACTAACACAACATTGTAAATCACCTTCAGTAAAAAAAAGGAGTAAAAGCAATATTCAAACTTATTATATGAATTATTTAAAGATTAATAAAATTGATATTTAACTTTTACGGAAGCATAACATACACCTAAAAGAAGTACAAAGTTATGTTTTCAACTCAAGTGAAAGTGAAAGTTGCTCAGTCATGTCCAACTCTTTGAGACACAGGAATTCTCCAGACCAGAATACTGGAATGGGTAGCCGTTCCCTTCTCCAGGGTATCTTCCCAACCTAGGGGTTGAACCCAGACCTCCCGCATTGCAGGTGGATTCTTTACCAGCTGAGTCACCAGGGAAGCCCAAGAATACTGGAGTGGGTAGCTTATTTCTTCTCCAGCAGATCTTCCTGACCCAGGAATCGAACTCAAGGACTTTGCACTAAGTGAACATCCCATGAAAATAGCACTCACATGAAGAAATATGTGACTGGTAACTAAAAACCCCCATGTATTACCTTGAAGTCACTATCTTTCACCCAGAGGAAGCCAATGTCATTACTTCTATGAGCAGAGTTTGATTTTTGCCTATTTTGGTACTTCAAGAAAAAGTAGAATCCTTTAGCATATATATCTTTTTGTCTTGCTTCTTTGGCTCAAATCATTTTTTTGTGTGTTTTTCAAATGTTGCTACTGTATCAATAGTTCATTCTCATTGCTCTTTTAGTGTTCATTTTACTAACTACAACATAATTTATGTATTGTACTGTTGATGAACATCTGGGTTCTTTCCAGTTCTGATTCTTATAAATAGTATTTCTAAGAACATTATAATGCATGCATTTTGTGAATAAATATACACATTTCTGTTAGGTATGTATCCTAAAGAGGGAAAATGTTGCTAATAGACTATGATGGTGGCAGTATCCAGGCAATAATGAAGCATACAGAGGGCCTTTATCTCTGGCTGAATCCTCTATTCCATTTTCAAAACTTTCAGAGGCTTTTGAGTATACACAGCTTGAGTATGACCCAAGGCCAAACAGGAACTTTTCCAAATCCTGGCAGAAGTCTGGATTTAAATCAGAACCAGAATCACCTCCAGGTGGCAGGACATAAAGGCAACGTTTAATAAAACTTCTCCCTAAGTTATTTGACATTTTGTCAGATATCAGAGTCCAGGAAGCAACACAGAGAATATAAAAGGCTAAATCAAAGAAATTTTGTGTTTTTAAGCTTTAGGAAAAGAAAATCAAATAAGTTACTAAATCACTTGAGCCCCCAGGCCAAGCTCTGGATAGAAACTTGAAAAGGTTAGTGCATTTTCTTCACAGTTTTTAAAGGCACATTGATTGACGATTAATCGTTCACAATCAAAGTACTTATTTCATGAATAGACAACCATCACTGGGAAAGGCTTTCTATATCTCTTAAAAAGAATCAAAAGAGAGACTAAGGAATTCACGTTCTGAAAATGATTACAGTGTTTTCTTTGGACACACAGGACGTACATAGAAGTAGTTTGAAATACTGAAGGAAATTACTTGGACATTTTTAGATTTTAAATGGTGACCAGGGAGTAGTAGCTTTTGTTCAGTTTCATCAGTGTTTGCAGGATCCACACCAGTAAAACACAAAAGAAAAATAAAGAGCTGTTTAAAAAAAATCATCTGGCAGAAAAAAATGAGAAACATTGTATGGGATACTTTTCCTTTAATTCACTCATCAGTATCTAAACCTCCTCTCTATATTTTTGTGTTAATTACTAAGTCCAGTCCAACTCTTTGTGACCCCATGAACTGTAGCCTGCCAGTATCCCCTGTTCGTGGGATTTTCCAGGCAAGAATCCTGGAGTGGGTTGCCATTTCCTTATCTATGTTTGGGAGACTTTGTAAGTCTACATGAGAGGTAAAGCTTATGATAGAAACTGAAACTTCTGAATAGTCACTTTTCCCCACCTAGATCTTCCAGTAAAATCTAAAAGTCTATCCTGTACTGTGAATTAGGAACAATGACTTAGTGCTTCCTAAATGCCACCCACAGTGGTAAAAACAGCAACAAATTTCCCAAAGAAGGACTGGGAGTTTTGCCGTCACAACATTCAGGGTCCAGTGTGGACAGTGGAAGTGTTATCAAGTTAGGGTGTGTGTTGCTACTAAAGAACTGCACCCTCACTATACTGCAGTGTAAATTTAGGTACACCCAGGCTGCTCAATCTTTTAGATTCTTCTTTGAGCTACAACATATTATTTTAATAAATTAATTTTCTAGTAAACACAGCCAAAGCCATTTCTGTGTGGCTTGCAACTGAGAACCATGGGGTGAGGGTGATCAAATTCTGATGACTCTCTTTCAAAATGTACAAATTACTTGGAAGATAAATCTTAATTTCATAATTCAAAACAATTTTCATTTTTCCAAAGAGTAATGGGTTGTATTATTTCTGCCTGCTCTAGCCCTTAATCAAACACTAAATAAAAATTGATGATAAACATAATGTGATTATAGGCTAGAAGTTTTATCTCAAGTACCTTCTGAACCAAATATTATTTAGACATTAGAATAATATTTTTCATTGATTAAAAAATGGGTAGACTGAAGTCTTAAGTGTATCTCAATACATTTCTTTCTTTTTTTTTTAATTAAAGAGCAGTCAGAGAATAGTAGCACCAGAAAAAAAACACTTATTTTCAATACCATTACTTAACAAGAGAGCCACAAAACTCTGTCAGCCATAAATGACTGTTCTGTTACCAAAGGAAAACTATGTTAATAAGTTTATGTTTATAAAGTTTAGAATGTTTTCTAGAAGGGCATTCTGTAAAAATTGCTCTCTAGTGAAGTTAAAGAATGCCAGGAACAAAAATCTTCTTCCTAAAGCAAAGTAATTCTCCTGAGTAAATAAAAATACCTACGGCAGTGAAGACAAATTATGATGACATTTTATAACACAGAGAAGCTTCCTTTAAAGTATAAGATTTGCACAAACCCTTTAGAAAGCCACTGAAAAGGTCAACTTTTTGTCATTCAGTGGTTTTTAGCTACAGAGCAGTGACAAATTGGTATGTTGTAATCAGTCATAGGGATGTATTACAGGTAATTTGTTACAAACAATATTTAAGGTACCACAGTTTGTGAATGATCCACTTTTTATGAATTACAGTCTGGTCAAGGTTATCCCAATAAATAACATAACTCTCCCTTACATCTCAAACACCATCTAGAGAAGGACTATGTCTTTCATGGGTATTTTATTCTACATATGTGGCAATGGGGAAGGAATGTTGAGAACTATGGAATTTTAGTACTATTTAATAGATAAAAGATGTTAGGGAAGTGAAGAATTTATCTAAATTTCTTAAATTTTAGAAGTTAAAAGGAGAAAAATATACATCCCAAAATGTGCCACGTTGTCCTGCGGATTATTTTGAGCTAAAGACAATCAAAACCATGCAGACTCAGGAAAAGCTTTTTATCTTCCCCCGTAACTGCTTAAAAGAATTCAGAAAGGAAGTATGTATCAGGAAGAGAACTATTACCAGAAATAACTTTCTATATCTAAAAGACTTGTCTGTGTAGCAAAGACAAATTATTTAACATTTACTCTTCTCATCTTCCTGTGAATTGTCTTCTTTCCCTTTGAACCTCAAGACCTCATCCCTTTCCTTAACTCAGGATGGTTTATAAAATTCAATTGCCTGACTGCCTTGGAATCTCATATCTTTGTGGGGCTTCTGGACATATGAAATTAAATGATTTTTTTTCCTTTTACTCTTCTTTTATGTGAATTTAATTATTAAGCCTGCCAAATAACCACAACAAACTGTGGAAAATTCTGAAAGAGATGGGAATACCAGACCACCTGACCTGCCTCCTGAGAAATTTGTATGCAGGTCAGGAAGCAACAGTTAGAACTGGACATGGAATAACAGACTGGTTCTAAATAGGAAAAGGAGTATGTCAAGGCTGTATACTGTCACCCTTCTTATTTAACTTATACTCAGAGTACATCATGAGAAATGCTGGGCTGGAGGAAGCACAGGCTTGAATCAAGATTGCCAGGAGAAATATCAATAACTTCAGATATGGAGATGACACCACCCTTATGGCAAAAAGTGGAGAAGAACTAAAGAGCCTCTTGATGAAAGTGAAAGAGGAGTGAGAAAAGTTGGCTTAAAGCTCAACATTCAGAAAACTAAGATCATGGTATCTGGTCCCATCACTTCATGGCCAATAGATGGGGAAACAGTGCAAACAGTGGCTGACTTTATTTTGGGGGGCTGCAAAATCTGCAGATGGTGACTGAAGCCATGAAATTAAAAGATACTTACTCCTTGGAAGGAAAGTTATGACCAACCTAGACAGCATATTAAAAAACAGAGATATTACTTTGCCAACGAAGGTCTGTTTAGTCAAGGCTATGGTTTATTCCAGTGGTCATGTATGGATGTAAGAGTTGGATTATAAAGAAAGCTGAGCACAGAAGAATTGATGCTTTTGAACTGTGGTGTTGAAGAAGACTCTTGAGAGTCCCTTGGACTGCAAGAAGATCCAACCAGTCCATCCTAAAGGAAAACAGTCCTGGGTGTTCATTGGAAGGACTGATGTTGAAGCTGAAACTCCCAATACTTTGGCCACCTGATGCAAAGAGCTGACTCATTTGAAAAGACCCTGATGCTGGGAAAGATTGAGGGCAGGAAGAGAAGGGGACGACAGAGGATGAGATGTTTGGATGGTATTCCTGACTCGATGGACTTGAGTTTGGGTGGACTCTGGGAGTTGGTGATGGACAGGGACGCCTGGTATGCTGCAGTTCATGGGATCACAAAGAGTCAGACATGACTGAGTGACTGGACTGAACTGAACTGAAATAAGCTAGAAGAAGGGAAATTTTTTCTTCCCCAATTAAGTATTGAAAATAAAATTTAAAATAAATTTTGATAAGGTATTAAGATGTAGTTTCATCTAACAAAAATGAAGGGGAAATAGTCTAAAGATATTTTCCCCAAACTGTAAATTAAAAAATTGCCAAAATGAAAGGCAGAACAAACAAAACAGATTAATTCATAATTAAATTTATTTAACTTAGCTTTGTCAAACTCATAATTGAGTTTATTTAACTTAGTTTTGTAAAGAACAGAAACAAATTGGTAATATGACAGAATCTGATGAGTTATTGGATTAATTATAAGCATAAAAACGAAAAGCATGACAAAGCCTAAAATTATTATAAAATGATTGTATAATTTTTATGTATTAGTAAATTATTAACTTTCTGGCTATGATCATCAAAAAATACCTCTAGAACTTATTCAACTCTTTTATCTAGTTATTTTTAAGTATGACTCTTGCTCTCACATCAAACAATTAATAACTGGATTATGGAATTTATATCAAATAATAAACCAAAAGCCAGAGAGAAATTAGGAGCAAACCAAAAGCCCTTGGACAATGTTACTGTCAAAGATAACCATTAAATATATTGATAAATTTCAAAAGATAAGTAGGTAGGAGCAAACACCACTAATACTGTACTTTCCTTGTCTGTGTAGTAGCAAGAAGAGTAGCAAGAAGCAGAAGAAAGCAACAGGACATCTAACGGGAAACTCTCCAATAGACACAAGTATTCACTGGAAAGCATTACACACCAAATAAGGAACAGTCATGGAAAATGAGAATGACTTTACCTTACTTAAAATCTAGAACTAGTTAAGTACAAAAAGCCCATGGATAGGTCTGATGGAGCTGGAGTCATGTAGCCTATTTCAACTCCAGAAAAGATCTAACTAGAAATCCTTCTCAGACACATCCCTAAGCCAATAGGAAATAGTTGGCAATAGATCAATACTGAGGAGAAAGGGCAACATACAAAAGGAAAAGAAGGCCAAGATAAAGCTGAGAAATAGGAATGGATCAGAAAACTCAGAGAACACACTATTGTATCTTCAGACACTCTATGAAATCAGGAGAGGAGGAAGCTTTGTGAGGTTAGAAAAGCTCTCCTTAACTACACCCCAAGGAAGTAACAACTGCAGGACATGGGTTTCTTTTTTGAGGAGATTCAAGTACTCTTAACCTGACCATGGCAGTTATTTCAAATGTCTGTAAATATGCCAAAAATCATTAGTTTATAAATTTTAAATGGCTGAAATGTATGGTAAATGAATTATATCTCAATAGATTTTTTTAAGACAAATAAAACGTGACTAATAGGTGAAGATTCAACATACAATAGCATATAATACCAATTGATTGCTATATGTAGCAAGATTGCTGCATATAATAGCAATCTCTGAGGAAGAAAGGATGGAAAACAAATGCAAAAGTCTTTAATTAAGGAAAAGTTCACTGAAATAATTAGAAAAAGATTTGAAAGTACATATGAAAGAGCTTACATTTTTTTGAAAACAGTAACAAAAGTATTTTTGATTGTCAAAGTAAATATAGAAAAGAAACATTCATAGAAGTTGAAGCTAAAAGGATTTTTTGATGGGCCTTAAGCTGAAATCAAGATTGCCAGGAGAAATATCAATAACCTCAGATATGCAGATGACACCACCCTTATGGCAGAAAGTGAAGAGGAGCTAAAAAGCCTCTTGATGAAAGTGAAAGAGGAGAGTGAAAATATTGGCCTAAAGCTCAACATTCAGAAAACTAAGATCATGGCATCTGGTCCCATCACTTCATGGCCAATAGATGGGGAAACAGTGGAAACAGTATCAGACTTCATTTTGGGGGGCTCCAAAATCACTGCAGATGGTGACTGCAGCCATGAAATTAAAAGATGCTTACTCCTTGGAAGAGAAGTTATGACCAACCTAGATAGCATATTAAAAAGCAGAGATATTACTTTGCCAACAAAAGTCCGTCTAGTCAAGGCTATGGTTTTTCCAGTGGTCATATATGGATGTGAGAGTTGGACTGTGAAGAAAGCTGAGCACTGAAGAATTGATGCTTTTGAACTGTGGTGTTGGAGAAGACTCTGTGAGTCCCTTGGACTGCAAGGAGATCCAACCAGTCCATCCTAAAGGAGACCAGTCTTGGGTGTTCATTGGAAGGACTGATGGTGAAGCTGAAATTCAAATACTTTGGCCACCTCATGTGAAGAGATGACTCATTGGAAAAGACCCTGATGGTGGGAGGGATTGGGGCAGGAGGAGAAGGGGACGACAGAGGATGAAATGGCTGGATGGCATTACCAACTCGATGCACATCAGTTGGGTGAACTCTAGGAGCTGGTGGTGGACAGGGAGGCCTGGCATGCTGTGATTCATGGGGTCGCAAAGAGTCAGACACGACTGAGAGACTGAACTGAAGGGTCAAAGAGCATATTGGAAAGGACTCAACCTAGAAGCTGAGGAACAGTGAAAAATGGGAACAGACAGAACACAGATTCAGCAGTCTCAAAATGTAGTCTATGGACTGGCAACCTCTGCATTACCTACTAAATCAGAATTTCCAAGAGTCGAGCTCAGAAATCTGTTTTAACAAGTCTACGGGTGATTCTTATGATTGGTCAAATTTGAAAAACACTGATTAGATGTAGAGAAATAATGACCTGGAAATCTGGGGTTTCATGTAGTGACTGACATTGACAGAGACACCTGTCACTAAGGTATTAGTTCACATGTTCTGGAGTCAGATAGAGGTAGTGACACTGTAAGATTTGAATAGAGAAGAATAGACAGTTTCTCGGAATATGCTGAGCTAGGTCTCCCTTGAGATTCCTATAGATGGAGGATAAGAAGCCTATTCTATGTAAAGGAAGGATATATCTGCAACATGAAAAGAAGTAGACCAAATGGAAAATACAATTTTAAATGTATGTAGGGCAATGGCACCCCACTCCTGTACTCTTGCCTGGAAAATCCCATGGATGGAGGAGCCTGGTAGGCTGCAGTCCATGGGGTCGCTAAGAGTTGGACATAACTGAGCGACTTTACTTTCACTTTTCACTTTCATGCATTGGAGAAGGAAATGGCAACTCACTCCAGTGTTCTTGCCTGGAGAATCCCAGGGACAGGGGAGCCTTGTGGGCTGCCATCTATGGGGTTGCACAGAGTTGGACACGACTGAAGCGACTTAGCAAGAGCAGCAGCAGCAGCAGGGTGGTTAAAGAGTAAAAGTTAGCTACTGTTAAGCTGTAAACTATCCTAATTTTACTGTTTTCAGAGATAAAGTTCTTATCTATAGCTTAAAAGTGTTTAGAACACATTAAATAAGCCCTTTCTGAAGAACTGCATTTTTAATATGATTGTCTTTATTGGTAATTTATTCAGGATAATGAAATCAATACTTTCTGGAGTTATTTCTCCACTGATCTCCAGGAGCATATTGGGCACCTATTGACTGGGGAGTTCATCTTTCAGTGTTCTATTATTTTGCCTTTTCATACTGTTCATGGGGTTCTCAAGGCAAGAATACTGAAGTGGATTGCCATTCCCTTCTTAAGTGGACCACATTTTGTCCGAACTCTCCACCATGACCCGTCTGTCTTGGGTGGCCCTACACAGCATGGCTCATAATTTCATTGAGTTAGACAAGGCTGTGGTTCATGTGATCAGATTGGTTAGTTTCCTGTGATTGTGGTTCAGTATGTCTTCCCTCTGGTGGAGAAGGATAAAGGGCTATGGAAGCTTTCTGATGGGAGAGACTGACTGAGGGGGAAACTGGGTTTTGTTCTGATGGATGGGGCCATGCTCTGATGCTGTAAAGAGCAATATTGCATAGGAACTTGGAACGTTAGGCCCATAAATCAAGGCAAATTGAAAGTGGTCAAATAGGAGTTGGCAAGAGTGAACATTAACATTTTAGGAATCAGCAAACTAAAATGGACTGGACTGGATGAATTTAACTCAGATGATCATTATAACTACTACTGTCAGCAAGAATCCTTTAGAAGAAATGGAGTAGCCATCACAGTCAACAAAAGAGCCCAAAATGCAGTATTTGGATGCATCTCAAAAAGAGCAGAATGATCTCTGCTCATTTCCAAGGAAAATCATTCAATATCACAGTACTCCAAGTCTATACCCTGACCATAATACTGAAGAAGCTGAAGTTGAATGGTTCTATGAAGACCTACAAGACCTTCTAGAACTAATACCCCAAAAAGATGTCCTTTTTATTATAGAGGACTGCAATGCAAAAGTAGGAAGTCAAGAAATACCTGGAGGAACAGGTAAATTTGGCCTTGGGGTACAGAATGAAGCAGGGCAAAGGCTAAAAGAGTTTTGCCAAGAGAACGCACTGGTCATAGCAAATACCTTCTTCCAACAACACAAGAGACAACTCTACACATAGACATCATCAGATGGTCGATACCAAAACCAGACTGATTATATTCTTTGCAGGCAAAGATGGAGAAGCTGCATGCTGCTGCTGCTGCTAAGTCACTTCAGTCGTGTCTGACTCTGTGCGACCCCATAGACAGCAGCCTACCAGGCTCTGCTGTCCCTGGGATGCTCCAGGCAAGAACAATGCAGGAAAGTGAAAAGTGAAAGTGAAGTTGCTCAGTCGTGTCCGACAATTCACGACCCCATGGACTGCAGCCCATGAGGATCTTCCATCCATGGGATTTACCAGGCAATAGTACTGGAGTGGGTTGCCATTGCCTTCTCTGGGAGAAGGTCCATACAGTCAGAAAAAAAAAAGACCAGTAGTTGACTGTAGCTCAGATCATGAAATCCTTATTGCCAAATTCAGACTTAAAGTGAAGAAAGTGGGGAAAACCACTAGACCATTCAGTTCATATGACCTAAATCAAATCCCTTATGATTATGCAGTGGAAGTGAGAAATAGATTCTAGACCATTTTACGTGCCTCCTGAGAAATCTATATGCTGGTCAAGAGGCAAAAGTTAGAACTGGACATGGAATAACAGACTAGTTTCAAATCAGGAAAGGATTAGGTCAAGGCTGTATATTGTCACCTTACTTATTTAACTTATATGCAGAGTACATCATGAGAAATGCTGGGCTGGATGAAGCACAAGCTGGAATTAAGATTGCCGGGAGAAATATCAATAACCTCAGATATGCAGTGACACCACTCTTATGGCAGAAAGTGAAGAATAACTAAAGTGCCTCTTGATGAAAGTGAAAGTAAAAGAGGATAGTGAAAAAGTTGGCTTTATCTCAACATTTAGAAAACTAAGATGATGGCATCTGGTCCCATCACTTCATGGCAAATACATGGGGAAACAATAGAAAGAGTGACAGACTTTACTTTTGGGGCTCCAAAATCACTGCATATGGTGAGTGCAGCCATGAAATTAAAAGATAGTTGCTCCTTGGATGAAAAGCTATGACCAACCTAGACAGCATATTAAAGAGCAGAGACATTACTTTGCCAACAAAGATCCATCTACTGAAATCTATGGTTTTTTCAGTAGTTATGTATGAATGTGAGAGTTGGACTATACAGAAAGCTGAGTGCTGAAGAATTGATGCTTTTGAACTGTGGTGTTGGAGAAGACTCTTGAGAGTCCCTTGGACTGCAAGGAGATCCAACCAATCCATCCTAAAGGAAATCAGTCCTTAATAGTCTTTGGAAGGACTGATGCTGAAGCTGAAACTCCAATACTTTGGCCACCTGATGTGAAGAATCGACTCATTTGAAATGACCCTGATGCTGGGAAAGATTGAGGGTAGGAGGAGAAGGGGACAACAGAGGATGAGATGGCTGGATGGCATCAACAAGTCAATGGACATGAGTTTGAGTAAACTCCAGGAATTGACACTGGACAGGGAGGCCTGGTGTGCTGCAGTCCATGGGGTCACAGAGTCAAACACGAATGAGCAACTGAACTGAACTGAACTGAATGTGATCAATATTGGTTAAATAGTCATTCTCAAACTAATTGGCTTAAATTTGCTTTTTCTTTCAAATTTTTAATAGTCATTTTGTTCAGTTTTAAAACTGATTCAAATGTAATTATTATATAAGTTTCCTAAATCTTGAGAAGAATTCCTTTAAGACAATTCTTCCACAAAGACTGGGCAATTTAACTCGAATTTCAGAACGTAGATTGTGTGGAATTGTGGAGTAGGTCTTGTCAACTGAAAGCCAGCTTTTCTATAAAAGAAAAAAAAAGGGATTTGTTATTCTGATAATGGCAAATAAGGAAGCCTGAATGTAATTTTAATATCTCTCTTGAATATATCACTCTTTCCTCCCTGTAAGCTAATTAGTTATGTATTGATATTTATTATTTTAAATGATGTACATGTTTAAACACAAGTTCTCAGAAAATAGGTTTTCTTCATAAATGGATCCTTTATATGATGGACCAAATTCAAAAGTATTACACATTATTCAAATGGTCTTGTACATGCAAAATGAAAATGAATGCATGATTATCTACTGAATGTGTCTAATGTCAAGCCCTGCTAAATATTGAATTCAGATAATTGGGAATTTCCATTTTAGTCTAATGGAAAAGGTGGGGCAGGATGAGTAAATAGAGCTGTATCTTTGTGTATACATTTTCATTGGCTTTTTTTTTTTTGCTAATCTTTAAGCGATATAGGAATATAGCCCTTGTGACCCATTTATTACCACATTTAGTTTGTTACAGCCTTTAAAGCCTGGTTTCTAGTTCTAATTACTGTTGTTGTTTCTTCCTAGAGATCTGAAGAATATTCTTTATACTTTGATGAGGAAGACATTTAGAGTTCCCTTTTTCCTTCCTTCACTCTTTCCTATTATTTTCTTTCACTGCCATGATTTTCCCTCCAAACTAACCTCCCTAAGAGTATGAGGTTACGTTCCTCCCCTTCTCCATTTTCAAGTTTAGGTGATTTATAACAACAAAAAAAAGAAGCTTAGTAAAATTTAGACATGATTTATTAAAAAAAAAAAGCAAACCTGAATCTATATTGAATCTATTTCCCCAGCTCTGAACTTTGTGCTCTGTTGCCCTGTGCTTAGCCTTGCCGACTCTGCATCTCTGTAAGATAATGTTGTTTATAGACTGAAATATACATGATGACCAAGTCTCAAGGATCTGCCTTCCAGACTTGAACTTTGAAGATATGACACTTTTGCATTCCTAAAGAGATAAAAATTTACAGGATGGAAAATAACAATTGTCTTGTTGCAGGTTTACAGGAACATTATGGCCAGACCTAAGAGGACAGCTAAATAACAGAGATTATCACTTTCCCTCTGAGGTCTGGTACAGTCTGTAGTAGCAACCACACCTCCTCCCATTTTAGTATAAAAGAATCCTGAATTAAACTTGGGTTAAATGGTGCTTTGGGACACTAGTGCACGGTCTTCTCAGTCTGCTGGTTTTCTGAATAAAGTCACAGTTCATTTTCCAGCACCTCATCTCTCAATTTACTGGCCTGTTATGCAGCAACATGCTTCCCGGGTAGCACAAGTGGCAAAGAACCTTCCTGCCAATGCAGGACACATAAGAGATGCAGGTTTGATCCCTGGGTCAGGAAGATTCCCTGGAGGAGGGCATAGCAACCCATTCCGGTATACTTACCTGGAGAATCCCATGGACAGAGAAGCCTGGTGGGCCTCAATCCGTGGTGTCACAAAAAGTTGGACATAACGGAAATGACTTAGCATGCATGTAGCAATAAGTACAAGCATGGACTCAACGACAATTTTGTCTTTGAATATGCTCAGAAAAGTGAAGAGAAAAGGATTAGGACTAAGATAAGGGTAAAACAAATAAGTAAAAAACTGAGATAAGAAACTTATGCCCCTGGTAGTTTGTCAATTGCACTAATAACTAAGATATCATGACATTGATAAGCAGTGTCCAAGAAGCAGTGAAGAGGAAGAATAAACTGTAATGAATGGATTAAAAGATCCATGAACCAGAGAGTAATGTAACTGGGTGAATCAGACTAAGCATCTGGTCCCATCACTCCATGGGAAATAGATGGGGAAACAGCGGAAACAGTGTCAGACTTTATTTTTGGGGGGTCCAAAATCACTGCAGATGGTGATTGCAGCCATGAAATTAAAAGACGCTTACTCCTTGGAAGGAAAGTTATGACCAACCTAGATAGCATATTAAAAAGCAGAGACCTTGCCAACAAAGGTCTGTCTAGACAAGGCTATGGTTTTTCCAATGGTCATGTATGGATGTGAGAGTTGGACTGTGAAGAAAGCTGAGCGCTAAAGAATTGATGCTTTTGAACTGTGGTGTTAGAGAAGACTCTTGAGAGTCCCTCGGACTGCAAGGAGATCCAACCAGTCCATTCTGAAGGAGATCAGTCCTGGGTGTTCTTTGGAAGGACTGATGCTAATGCTGAAACACCAATACTTTGGCCACCTCATGCAAAGAGTTGACTTATTGGAAAAGACTCTGATGCTGGGAGGGATTGAGGTCAGGAGGAGAAGGGGACAACTGAGGATGAGATGGCTGGATGGCATCACCGTCTCCATGGACAAGTGTTTGGGTGAACTTCGGGAGTCAGTGATGGACAGGGAGACTTGGCTTGCTGCAATTCATGGGGTCACAAAGAGTTGGACACAACTGAGCTATTGAACTGAACTGAACTGAGGGTGGTCTAGAAAGCAGGTCCCTTGCAAGTGGAACAACTACAGCATATTTTTTGCATGTGGAACTGCCTTCCTGCTACTAATGATTTATGGTTAACCTTAGACTAGGAAATTTTTTTTTTTTTTTTGGAGGAGGCAATGGCGACCCACTTCAGTATTCTTGCCTGGAAAATCCCATGGACAGAGGAGCCTGGTGGGCTGCGGTTCATGGGTCGCTAAGAGTCAGACATGACTGAGATACTTCACTTTCACTTTCATGCATTGAAGAAGGAAGTGGCAACCCACTTCAGT
Source organism: Redunca redunca (assembly GCA_006410935.1). Lineage (NCBI taxonomy): Eukaryota > Metazoa > Chordata > Mammalia > Artiodactyla > Bovidae > Redunca > Redunca redunca. Next base: position 392,319 of record SJYQ01000091.1, on the reverse strand, counting down.
GTTCTTGCCTGGAGAATCCCAGGGATGGGGGAGCCTGGTGAGCTGCCGTCAATGGGGTCGCACAGAGTCGGACACGACTGAAGCGACTTAGCAGCAGTAGCAGGAAAATTTTTAAAATCACTCTTTGAATAAACCATGAAGACAAAAAAATGCATCTGTGGATAGAACTCAGCCCATGAATCATCAGTTTAACTCTGTTCCAGATTCATTTTTTTCCTCTGTTATTTGACAAATAGTTCAAACTAAATAGAGCTCTGATATAAGAGCTATCGCAAATAAAAGTCGTACTTACTTTTGAGGTTTATTGTTTGATAGGCTCACATCTGTGTAAATATAGCTACTTATTGAGTTAAATTAATAGACAAAGATGCTGCATTGGCAGTGTTCTGTATTGTCAGGAAAATGGCCAGCATTAAACTGATCATATATATACAGAATGAAATACATGGTCATGCATATAAACATGTATATAATATATAATTAAGCATATAATTATGTATCATATATATGTATGTGTACATACACTTTTTCCAGATTAAAATTTCAAAATTTTATGTTTAAG
>SJYQ01000091.1:378965-389028 GCA_006410935.1 Redunca redunca | reverse complement strand
GCATGTACACTCGTGGGAATTAATGTCAATGTTTGGCAAAACCAATACAGTAATGTAAAGTAAACCGAAGTTAGAATAAAAATTAAAAAAAAAAAGACAAAAAGTATATCACTTGTATTTGAACTTAGGGGAAAAAAGGAAGCAATATGGTAAATACAAGAAAATCCTAAACAAAAATAATTTGAAAACAAAGATCATTAGGAAAGCAAATATCAATAAGGGTGTCTTGCAAATCAAATAATAACAACTAGACAAAAAACATTGTCCTTTATCCATACATGTTTTTGACTATCTAGTCAAATTTCTTCACAGTTTTAGAATTTCAGAATCATCTAATCTTAGAAATAAAATAATAGAAGAATCTTGCAGATCTAGCTTACAACTTATATAGAAAGAGATTATATTTTTATTTCATACAATTACATAAAGGGAATCCAAAGTGTGTGGCTGGAGTGGACAGTANGTACAGTTACAGATTATTTGAGAAATACAAGGAAATGGAATAATCTACTAAAATTAATACTTACTCTGTTTAGTGATTTAAAAAAAAATAATAGTGCTTAAGTTTCCCTTTTTTGTATAATGGGTAGGGAAGCCAAAATTCTGAAATTTTAATCAAACTCATGGCCTCCCTTAGCAGGTGTTCACTCTTTGATAAGAATAGCATTTAATGATTCATATTTAGGGCAATCACTAAAGTCTTGTTCTTTACAACTGGCAAAGTGGTAAGTGAGAGAAGAAATAGTGACTTTTAAAAATAAACCTTTAATTTTGTAATAATTTTACATTTCCAGAAAAAAAAAATGAATACAGTAGAGAGTTTCCATATATCCCAAACCCAGTTTCCCATATTGCTAACATCTGACATTAGTATAGCATATTTCTCCAAATAATGAGACAATGTTTACATTTTATTATTAACTTAAATCCATACTTTCCTCAGACTTCCTGAGTTTTTAGTGTAATGTACTTTTTCTTTCTATTCCAAGATAACATACAGTTACCACATTACATTCAGTTGTCGCATCTTACTTTCCTCCTGATTGTGACACTTTTTCCAACTTTGCTCTTGATTTCACAGTTTTGAGAAATACTGCTCAGGCATTAGGTAGAATGTCACTCAACTGGTGTTTGTCAGATATTTCTCCCATGATTAGACTGAGATTGTGTGCCATTATCATCACACTGTATTAAGGATTCGTGCAATCACTACTGATGCTGACCTTGATCACCTGGCGAAGGTAGAGTTTAGTGTTTGTCAGGCTTCTCCACTGTGAAGTTATTCTTTCCCTTTTCCACACAGTTATCTTTAAAAGAAGTCACTAGAGGCATCCCTTTGGTAAGAGCTAGAGAGTTATGGCATAGCTTCTTAAAGAGGAGGTGGGTATCAAAATATATTATCTGGAAATTGAGGGGCTCCAAATTCAACAAAGGGCCGTCCCATCTAGTCAAGGCTATGGTTTTTCCAGTGGTCATGTATGGATGTGAGAGTTGGACTATAAAGAAAGCTGAGCGCCAAAGAATTGACGCTTTTGAACTGTGGTGTTGGAGAGTCCCTTGGACTGAAAGGAGTCCATTCTGAAGGAGATCAGCCCTGGGATTTCTTTGGAAGGAATGATGCTAAAGCTGAAACTCCAGTACTTTGGCCACCTCATGCGAAGAGATGACTCATTGGAAAAGACTCGGATGCTGGGAGAGATTGGGGGCAGGAGGAGAAGGGGACGACAGAGGATGAGATGGCTGGATGGCATCACTGACTCGATGGACGTGAGTCTGAGTGAACTCTGGGAGTTGGTGATGGACAGGGAGGCTGGCATGCTGAGATTCATGGGGACGCAAAGAATCGGACACAACTGAGTGACTGAACTGAAATGAAATTCAAGAGATTCAAGAGATTGGGGGTTCAAGATATGTTTCCATTAGTCTCATTTTTAATTTATTTAATCATTTTTTTCTATAATAATAGACTCATAGATATTTATTTTATACTTCTTTATTTTATGATATGATAGATAGTATTACTTTTGGAGTTACTAAAGAAGAGGGACTATTTTATTCATCTTCATAACCCAAGCACTTGGACTGGAAAATTTTAAATAATCCCAAAAAATTCTCTTGATGAATTATGACAGGAGAGAGACACAAATAATCAACACATGCAAAACAGTAGAATATATGCAGTGTTAACCCTACATATGGAAAAATGGGAGGAGTCTCAATTCATCCTACAAGGAAACAAGTTAGAGAAAGTTTTGAACATGTACTTTGGACATGAAATAAATTCTGAAAAATAAAAGTCAGTACAGTGATGGACTATGAAAAATTAAAATTAAAAATATATATTATGTGTATATATACATAACACAAATGCTTTTATACTATATGATTTTATACTTATATATTATATTTATGTGTATGTATAGTATAAATGGCAACCCACTCCAGTATTCTTGCCTGGAGAATCCCATGGACAGAGGAGCCTGGCGGGTTATGGTCCACAGGATCGCAAAGAGTTGCACATGACTGAGCGACTTCACTTTCACTATAAGTACATATAGGACAAAATATGATCCATCTGTAAAACTGTGTAAATGTGCTTGGCATAGGTGAAGTTTGGGCCCCATAGAGAAAAGTAAAAAAAGAAACTGGAGATCAGGCAGAGCCTAGACGGTGAGAAAACTGTATAGGTCGTCATTTTTCCTGACAGCAATGAAAAGTTATTGAAGAGTTTAAAAGGGAGAGCTGTAGGTTAATGAATGCCTTTCAGAAAATCTTCAGAAAGAAACACAACATATTCATGCTTTGAATGAAAAAAGAAAATTATTCTAAAGAATGACTATGAATATGCTTTAAGGTTAGTCAAAGGCTTTAACAAGAAGCAATGCTTTAGTTATCCTGATAAAAGTATCAGAACCCTACCATAGTTTTGAGGCTCCATGGATTAGAAACAGAAGATGGATCTGGACTGATCCAAAATCATAAAATATTCTATGACCTGAAATTTGCTAATTAATGGAAACAGGTCTATGGAATCTCCTGTCTGACTCAAAGAACTACCTTTTGACTAAAACATATAACACACACACACAGACACACAGACACACACACTTTTCTTTCATTTTGGCATTTTGCTGTCTTATTCTAACTTCCATTCTCCCCCAAGTACTATAACAAGAGGCATCCTAAATCAAGCAGATGAGAAATTAGCAAAAGATATGAAGGAATCTGCCTATGAATGTAACATTCTCCTTTATTTAGAGGTGATTGTTCTTTACAGTTTCATCTTTTATAAAGTCTTGGCATCTTATGCATTCCACATTAAAAACTGGAATGTTTCCAAGTAGTTCAGGCCTTTATTTGATATCTTGACACCTAAGATATTTCATAGTTGTTCACCAATTTCCAAAATCAATGAATCTAATCAATATCAAAATAGCATTTATTTTCTACATCAGCTTGGAAAAAAGTGAAATTAAAATACTCTAAGCAAAAGAAATTATCACTCTGTTCAACATGAAAAGATAGGGATAATTGAATATTCTAATATTTGCAAATGTTAGAGAGTAAGAAGTGAAAAACACAAAAGAGAGTTAAAATTTAAAAAGCAATTTAGGTTACGTACCATTTTTTTAAGTGGTTGCTCCCATACCACCCTGTAGCAAACACTGTTGGTGTTCAATTTAGATTCCTTTCTATCTCCTTTTGACTCTGTAAACGTGGCCTCTTCTTTCTTTGAGGTGCTTTTGCTTTTTGTGGCCTACATCTATGATTTTCTTTAGGGTGCTCTACAGAGGTTGCTAGACCTATTTGACCTCACAGTACAGAGCTAGAAGCCTGGGAGTTATGACCCAGTTAACCGATGATTTCAGGGTATGGAACTTTGAAACTGCAATTCCATAATCTGAAGTGTAATTCACACTAGAGTCACCCTCCAAGATCTGGAGAAGCAAACCTCTGTGGAACTGTGCCTGACCCACAGTCTTGTTGGGCTTCTTTCCCTTCCTTGTCCTGCTTGCTATATTCTCCTCTAATTTCTCTAGGAATAAATTTCTTTAAAAGTGTGGTCAAAAGTTTGGATATTTGAAAGATGGAACTACTAAAGCCTTTACATAGGCCTACACCATGCAGAACTTTAAAAATTCAATAGAAAGAAGAGAAAAATACCAAATATAGATGATGTTTATTCTACACCTATTTAGAAGCAAAAGTTTTGCTACACAATCCAGATTGCTCCCTCAGGATCCTGGAACTCATTTCCCCCAATTCCATAACTGAGGCACTCTTCATGACTACTTTGTCCAAAGATAATGCCCTTCCTTCCTAAGGGAATTCAGCTTCCAGTAATGGGTTGATGTATAGGTACAAAGACAAAAGCCCTTTCTTTAATTTGGAATATCTCTAAAAATCTCAGCTTCAGACATCCCTGAGAGGTTAGCTGAGTTCATTTTTGTAACTTCACGACAGTTTAACTTCCTTCTCTGACAAATCTTGCTTTGTTCATTCTTTTACAGGAATTATTCACACAAGTACCTCACTGTAGGTCACTTGCATGACCATGCCCTTTCCAAAGAGAATATCCATTCAAATACAAGGTCTTGGATTCCTAATGGGTTTTAGTAGAGAAGGGGTGCCTGATTATAAGATAAATAGAAAAGATGCACTTGAAGCTTTTCTTTGTAATCTGAGTTCTGTTATATTTTCGAGTAGTCATGTATGGATGTGAGAGTTGGACCATCAGGAAGGCTGAGCACTGAAGAACTGGTGCTTTTGAGCTGTGGTGTTGAAGAAGACTCTTGAGAGATCAAACTTGTCAATCCTAAAGGAAATCAGTCCTGAATATTCATTGGAAGAATTGATCCTGAAGCTGAAGCTCCAATACTTTGGCCACCTGATGTGAAGAGCTGACCCCTTGGAAAAGTCCCTGATACTTGGAAAGATTGAAGACAGGAGGAGAAGGGGATGACAGAGGATGAGATGGTTGGATGGCATCACCAACTTTATGGACATGAGTTTAAGCAAGCTCCATTAGTTGGTGATGGACAGGGAATGTCATGCCACAGTCATGGGGTCGCAAAGAGTTAGACATGACTGAGCAACTGAACTGAACTGAACTCTGTTATATTTACACAAAATGATAAACTTGTGCCAGCTGAACAGCAATTTATCATAAGATGGGATAGTACATCTTGGATTAGACATGAATAGAGTTAGAAAGCACAAGTAAAAGGCATTAGCAGATGGCCCAGAGAACTTGACATTTTTCTTGCATTTATCTTCAACTCAAGCTTATGAGACAAGTCAGGAAGGAGAGTATCCCCAATGACCAACTGATGGAAAAGGAAAAGTTTGACTTTGTTGACAAAATATTTAGCTCAGATATGGGTACAACTGAGTATGTTTTCAATATCACAGCACTCGAAAAGCAACATTGAGCAGAAATTTCCCAAATGCTATAGCTTTGGAAGATGCACCTGGTCATCCACTTTGTGTGGAAAGTGGCATGAAGCAAGACTATACAAAGACTAATAGGCAGTGTTTAGTGGGTCCGGAAGTCTGGAAGAAAAATAATTGGAAAATTGAGAACAAAAAATCCTAGGGAAGAGGCATGTAAATAGATCCATTATACTGAGCACAGAGTGTCAAGATCTTACATCACATACTAACAGGTCTTCAGAAAGCCACTGAAGGTTTCTCAAACAACCAAGTAGATGTAACAATAGGCAGTTGATATCAGCCAAATACTTTCATGATCCACCTCAACACTGTGCATTGGCCCATGGCAGCATGAATGGGGTGCGAGAATAGATGTAACAACATAAGCTCTCATTCACCAAGGCCATTTTAGTTATTGCTATTACCAAACTTCTATTGCTATTACTAAACTTCTCAACAAGGTAGACCAAAAATGTCAGCATCCTTAAGAACAACTAGTCATTTGGTGACAGGCTGATTACATTGAACCCACATATCCTGCAAGGGATGGCAAATCATCTTGTTTGCTTATTCTTTCCACAAGGTCTTCTCCAGCACCACTTACCCAAGGCTGTCAGAGTGCTTGATTCATCAGCATAGTATCCTCCATCATATCTAATTTGGGACAGTGATCTGTTTTAGAGCAAATGAGATTCAGCAGTGGGCACATAGCCAGAGGATTCATGAGTCATTTCACATATCATACTGCTTAGAAGTTGCAGTTGACAAACTGATAAACCTTTAGAGCTGCAACTTTGGAGAGAAGACTCTAAGAGAATAGGAAACCATCCCCCAAGAAATAGTATATGCCCTAAATCACTGACAATTATGTGGTGTTGTATGTCTAATGGGTAGAATACATGAGTTCAAGAACCACAGTATGAAAGTAGAAGTAACTCTCTTCATGCCCAGTGAACCTGCTTAGAGAATTTGCACATCTCTGCAACCCCAGGCTCTTTGGGTCAAGATGCCTTAGATTGCAGAGTGGGCATGGTTCTACCAAAAGGTACAGCAAAACTTCTATCAACAAAATATGTCATACTATACAATGGAATATTATTTAGCAATAAAAAGGGAAGAAGTACTGATACATGCTAAGACATGAATAAAATTTGAAGACATCACGTTAAGTGATGAAAAGTCACAAAAGGTCACATATTGTATAATTCTTTTACAGGAATTTTGATGAATAGTTACTCTGATCTTTTCTTGCATAGCAGGTATCATAATTATAAATATAAATTTACTTAACAACCATGTTACATACTGGGCTGTATGATCTATGTAGATGGGTATCATATCTGCCTTGTTTACTCCAGGAATCTGCAATTTCTTCCACAGCACCTAATACATAGAGGAAACATAATGAATATGTATTGAATAATCTATATATTTTAAAATCCTGCACATTGTTACAACAGTCTGTACCTGATAGAAAATACTTCAGTTACATATTTTTACTAAGATAGCATTTTTTGACATAATTTAACTAACTTTCAGATTTATAACTATTTCTAGATACTGGTTATGGAGAAAAACTAAGGTGATGTAATTGTGGCCTAAAACTATAAAGTTTAATTAAAACTATTTTCATTCAAGTTGAAAATTTTTCACAATCTAGTTTTTAGAGTCCTCAAATCAATGTAAGGACTCTATTTTGTAGGGTTGTAAATGAAATGCTCTGTGAAATATCTGATAAGAGTGTGTTGCCAGTAAAGAGATTAGAGTGAAGCCATCAGGGACACAACAAAATCTGCCACTTCTGCAGGAGGAGAATAAGCATATCTATTCATGTGCAGTTATATAAATAAATATGCACAAACATACATGGTACTGTAAACATTGAAACCTAGCATGTTTCATTTAAGGAAATAGCTGTTTCCTAACACATCTAATCAAAAGAATCTTATGGTGAGATAATAAAAGTGAGGATGACCAACATATACATATATTTATTAAGTAAAGAAAAAAATTAAAAAGTCTTTTTAAGCTTATTGATTTCCATAAATTCCTTGATCATTTCATTATTTAGAGAATAAAAATCTCAAAGAATGAAGACTAGACATCTATATTTTTACAAAACTCCCATGTGATCTTGAATTTCAGATGTTTATCTCTATTGATCTAATGTAACTTCTCCATTGTTATAAACAATGGCTACTTCTTTTAATTAATTTATTCAGTAATTTTTTATTTGATATATTCATTGGTCAGTTCTAATGCAAAAAGTAGCATTTTCCCTCTGTCTCTGGAGGCATGATGTAGGTTGCCTCTGAGAATAGAGTCACAATTTCTAAATAATTAAAGAAGGACTATGTTAGCCAGCAGGTGAATCATATAGATAGAAAGTGTATATGAGAGAGAAACACAGAAGTAAACTTTCCCTAGGCCCTTCTAAATACTAAAGAGGAGAAAGAGCACCTTAGCCAGTGATCTGACTTGTTCAGCACACATGGTCAAATAGTTGCATCAGGCTATCTTACTTTGATGTATTTAAAGATATCTTCATCTCCTTGATACATTTATTGTCCAGTCTCTAGATCAGGATTGTGATTTGAATCATTATGGAAGTCCTTTATTTACTTATTATTATTTTTGGCCACACCATGCAACATGCAGTATCTTAGTTCCCTAACGAGGGATAGAACCCACAACCCCTGCAGTGGAAGTGTGGAATGTTAACCACTGGATTGCCAGGGAAGTCAAAGTCCAATTTTTATAGAGAGAACCTGACCATGAGAATGCAGAAAATCCCACGGACAGAGGAGCCTGGTGGGCTGCAGTCTATGGGGTCACATGACTTAGCAAGTTAATAACAATGATGAGCTTTTCAAGCTGAACTTTTGATTCTCTTTCATGGAGTTAAAAATCATCATTTTAAAATTGGAAACTGCCATTGAAAATGTTTCTTTATTCACTCAATATTGAAATCTATTTCCATAATGCTGGAAATCATGATAGATGACAAGAAAAATAAACAAAATGGCTATTGTCCCCACCCTCACTGAGCTTATGTTTTAGTGAGGAACATAGACAGTTAAGCAAGCACATACAGTAAAGGGTGATGGGTACTATGACAAGAGAATTAGAGATCTTATGGTGAGTTTATTTCAGGGACATGTAATGTATTTATATTTTTAAAAATGGGATCAGGGAATACTTTTTGGAGAAATTCCATTAACCTGAGCTGAGATAATAGCTAGACAGGTGAAGGGGAAAGAGTGTAGTGAGACCATGAGGGGGAATAACATGGGCAAAGATTTTGAGTTGAGAAACAGCAAAATATTTTCAAGAAAATAAAAGATCAGTATTCTGGAGTGTCAATGTGGTAAGGACTTGTGAAAGATAATTCTAGAGAGTCAGGTAGAAGCCAAATCAAACTGGTTCATAGAAAACTAAATTAAGGAACAGACATTATCCTAGTTATAGCATTTGAGCAGGAGAGTTATATGATCAAAATTCAATCTTGAAACCTCCCTCTGAAGAATATTCTGTGCAAAGAAAACCTCAGTAACACACTTGAAGGTATGACAATATGGAATTGTGATATGTTTAGAGATATGTCATATGTGATATGTTTATGTGATATGTATAGGAACTGACCATATAAAAGAGATACATACTAAGTTAGATATTTCTATCTGTGGGTAGTGATACATCTTACTTTACAAGCATAAATCATCATCTTGGTTTTATATACTAATTTTGTGAACTTGGTAAATGTGTGTATGTTCCTGGCAGCTGAATGATATATTAACTTTTGGGGTTTTTGTATAGTGAAGTTTCTTAGCAAGGGAACTAAACTCTTGGCTTAATATGTATCAACATAATTAGTGGATTTATTAAATCCCTTAGAAAGAGTCTGCTGATCTAGTCCTAGACAGTTTTATATATATACATATATATATATATAATTGTTAGGACTTTAAATAGCTTTAGTTAAAAAAAATATACTGTAACCAAAGAAAAATGGTTAAAGCTAAATGAATAATGAATATTTCATGACTTGAGATACAAGGTAAAATAGGTAATTTTTTTATGAAGTCAACTTTTATTTTAGTCAGCATTGTTTCTTTTCATTTATTTATGGTAGTGTAAAATATAAAAGTAGATCCTGGAGGTCAACTTATCTAGATAAATGATTGCTTCTTACAGAGATTTATAAGAATTTTCAAATGACATAATACTATATAGAAATCTTTCAAGCAGAACTGTGCTCTATTAAAAGTTTATTGAATGATTTTCATTGATAAACAAATAAAAGAAAAAAATCTTTAGTAGAGAAAAATCTCACTAAATAACTACTCAATGCATGCCCAAAGATTTTCATTTTAAAGTAGACACTAAGCCTCATTCAATCTGGTCCTCTACACCCACATTCTCCTCACTGACTTTCAAGGATGGAATAACAGCCTTTGCTCCAGCCCCTTCTCAACTCTTTCTCCCAAAAGCTTTTATCTCCTCTAATTAAGTATAATAAGATTCTAGGAAAATCAAAATCAAATTTTCATTGACGAAAGTTTCAGAGCTTTTAATACAAAAAGCAAAGTTTTTGGTACAAAACAAAGAGCTCCCTTTACTGAATACATGA
>SJYQ01000091.1:363776-374336 GCA_006410935.1 Redunca redunca | reverse complement strand
AATTATGAAATCATGAAATTCAAATGATTAAAAGTAATCATTTTGAAGAAGAACATTTCAATTGATTATAAATTTTAGAGTTTATAAATATTTCAGAAAGGAACCTTCAAATTACTCAAAATAGTCAGATGTTTAGCATCAAGGTGGAGGTCCTTGTAGCTGTGGTTTTCCCTTGACATACATTGTAAAGCATGCTTATACTGAGATTTTTTTTTAAGTATTTAAAGAATTACCTTTATCAACTGTCTTAGAATCCATAAGCATTTACTGATATAACAGTGCATTCTCAGCAAGCACATGGAAGCTGGAAGGACTATGTGTAGTGCCATCACAGAAGAATAAAACCTCAAACTAGAAAAAAAAAAAAAAAAAAAAAAACAAAAACAAGGATCCTGATAAAATATCTCTTTCCCTTTCCTCCAATTCAATGTTTCAATTACATTTTTCTAGTCTGAATTGTTTAAAAACTATACCTTAGAGTAGTTTTGCAATTATATCTATCTGTGTTTCTACCTATCACTTATTTATTTACTATCTATCTATATTAATTGCTGCATGGATTCAATTTTTCCTGCTTCTAATTTAAATGTCTCAATGCCTGAAGCAAGATTTGCTTCCAGATTCTTCCATCAGGTGAGTCAAAAATCCTTTCAGATAATAAATTCTAATATAGATAAATATACTTTCAGTGGTTCACAACAAAAAGTAATAACATATAAAATTAGACTATATATTCAAGTTTAATAATAGAGCACTAACTTTCTAACTTCCCTGGTGGCTCAAACGACTTCCCTGGTGGCTCAGACATAAAGCATCTGTCTACAATGTGGGAGACCTGGGTTTGAGCCCTGGGTTCGGAAGATCCCCTGGAGAAGGAAATGGCAATCCACTCCAGTACTGTTGCCTGGAAAATCCCATTGACAGAGAAGCCTGGTACGTACAGTCTATGGGGTCTCAAAGAGTTGGACACGACTGAGCGACTTAACTAACTAACTTTCTAACACTGAGTCTTGTGAAAACATTACACTGCTTCTGAAAAACAAATGTTTCAGCAGTTCAAAATATGTACTGTGAAAAACCTCATTAATGTTTGGCTTTTTATTATCAATAGAAGAAGTTCTTTACAATTTGGCCTATGCCAATTTTATTTTTCACATGTCTAAAGAACTTCCTCCCATATTCCACCCTCGCCAAGCTTCCTTGGGCTGTGCTATTGATGTCTCCACCTCCGCTGGCCTGCATGGGCACTTGTGCTCCAGGGAAACCTTGGGAACAGATACTGTGGGAGGAACACAAGCAGAGGTGGGGCTAAAACCACAGCTGAGGTTCTGCTCAATAACCACCTCACCAACCAGTGGGTGGACATCAGAAGGAAAAGGAGCTACAATCCTACAGCCTGTGGAAAGGAGACCATGAACACAATAAGTTAGACAAAGTAAGGCTATAGCGAAATATGTTGCAAGTGAAGGAGCAAGGTAAAAACCTATTAGACCAACTAAACAAAGAGGAGATAAGCAATCTACCTTCAAAAAGAATTCAGGATAGTGATAGTTAAGATGATCCTAGGTCTCAGAAAAATAACGGAGGCATGGATTGAGAAGATGCAAAAAATATTTAACACAGATCCAGAAGCACTAAAGAAAAAGTAAAGAGAGATGAACTATACAACAATGGAAATGAAAAATACTCTACAAGGAATACATAGCAGAATAACTGAGGCAGAAGAACAGATAAGTGTGCTGGAAGACAAAATAGTGGAAACCACTGCTGCAGACAGAATAAATAAAAACAAAAGAAAAGAAATTGGGACAGTCTTAGAGACCACTGAGACAACATTAAAATTATAGGAGGTCCCAAGAAGAAGAGAAAGAGAAAGGACCTGAGAAAATATTTGAAGAGATTATAATGAAAGACTTACCTAAAGTGGGAAAGGAAATAGCCACTCAAATTTAGGAAGTTCAGAGTCCTGTATAGGATAAATCCAAAGAGGTACACACCATGGCACATAGTAATCAAACTTAATAAAAATTAAATACAAAGAAAAAATATTAAAAACAACAAGGGAAAAGCAACAAATAACATACAAGGGAATCACTATAAGGTTATTAGCTGAATTTTCAGCAGAAAATCTGCAGGCCAGAAGGGAGTAGCAGAAAATATGAACATAACCAGTCACAAGTGCTGAAATAAAATGTATGATTTTTAAAACTCCCAACAAACAAAAGGCCAGGATCAGACAACTTCACAGGAGAATTCTTTCAAACATTTAGAGAAGAGTTAACACCTACCTTCTGAAAATTCCAAAAATTGTAGAGGAAGAAACACTCCCAAGCTCATTCTATGAGACCACCATCACCCTTTTGCCAAAATCAAAGATATCAAAAATAAAATTACAGGCCAATATCACTGATGAGCATAGATGCAAAAATCCTCAACAAAATACTAGCAAACCAAATCCAATAACACACTAAAAGGATCATACACCATGATCCTTTTACACCAGGGGTCCAAGGATTCTTCAATATATGCAAAATAATTAATGTGATATACCATGTAAGCAAATTGAATAATAAAAGCCATATGATCATCTCAATAGATGCAAAAAGAGCTTTAGACAAAATTCAACACCCATTTATGATAAAAAAAAAAAACCTCTCCAGAAAGTGGGTTTAGAGGAAACCCACTTTAAATAATAAACGCCATATATACCAAACGTATAGCTAACATCATACTCAACAGTGACAAGCTGAAAGCATTTCCTCTAAGATCAGAAACAAGACGAGGATATGCACTCTCACCATTTTTTATTTAACACAGTTTTGGAAGACTTAGCCATGGCTATCAGAGAAGTAAAAGAAAAAAAGGAATCCAGATAGGAAAATAAGAAGTAAAAGTAACACTGTTTGCAGATGACATGATATTATACAAAAATCCTAAAACTGCTACCAGAAAACTACTAAAGCTCATCTATGAATTTTGTAAAGTTTCAGGATACAAAATTCATACACAAAAATATTTTCGATTCTTATATACTAACAACAAAAGATCAGAAAGAGAAAATAGGAAAACAACCCCATGTGCATCAAAAAAATAATAATAAATATCCAGGAATAAACCTACCTCAGTTCAGTTCAGTTGCTCAGTCGTGTCTGACTCTTTGCAACCACATGAATCACAGCACGCCAGGCCTCCCTGTTCATCACTATCTCCCGGAGTACATTCAGACTCATGTCCATCAAGTCCGTGATGCCATCCAGCCATCTCATCCTCGGTCGTCCCCTTCTCCTCCTGTCCCCAGTCCCTCCCAGCATCAGAGTCTTTTCCAATGAGTCAACTCTGCATGAGGTGGCCAAACTACTGGAGTTTCACCTTTAGCATCATTCCTTCCAAAGAAATCCCAGGGTTGATCTCCTTCAGAATGGACTGGTTGGATCTCCTTGCAGAGATCCAAGGGACTCTCAAGAGTCTTCTCCAACACCACAGTTCAAAAGCATCAATTCTTCAGCGCTCAGCCTTCTTCACAGTCCAACTCTCACATCAATACATGACCACAGGGAAAATCATAGCCTTGAATAGACGGACCTTAGTCGGCCAAGTAATGTCTCTACTTTTGAATATACTATCTAGGTTGGTCATAACTTTTCTTCCAAGGAGTAAGCATCTTTTAATTTCATGGCTGCAGTCACCATCTGCAGTGATTTTGGAGCCCAAAAAAATAAAGTCTGACACTGTTTCCACTGTTTCCCCATCTGTTTGCCATGAAGTGATGGGACCGGATGCCATGATCTTCATTTTCTGAATGTTGAGCTTTACGCCAATTTTTTCTCTCTCCTCTTTCACTTTCATCAAGAGGCATTTTAGCTCCTCTTCACTTTCTGCCATAAGGGTGGTGTCATCTGCATATCTGAGGTTATTGATATTTCTCCCGGCAATCTTGATTCCAGCTTGTGTTTCTTCCAGTCCAGCGTTTCTCATGATGTACTCTGCATAGAAGTTAAATAAGCAGGGTGACAATATACAGCCTTGACGTACTCCTTTTCCTATTTGGAACCAGTCTGTTGTTCCATGTCCAGTTCTAACTGTTGCTTCCTGACCTGCATACAGATTTCTCAAGAGGCAGGTTAGGTGGTCTGGTATTCCCATCTCTTTCAGAATTTTCCAGTTTATTGTGATCCACACAATCAAAGGCTTTGGCATAGTCAATAAAGCAGAAATAGATGTTTTTCTGGAACTCTCTTGCTTTATCCATGATCCAGTGGATGTTGGCAATTTGATCTCTGGTTCCTCTGCCTTTTCTAAAACCAGCTTGAACATCAGGGAGTTCTCGGTTCACGTATTGCTGAAGCCTGGCTTGGAGAATTTTGAGCATTACTTGACTCACATGTGAGATGAGTGCAATTGTGCGGTAGTTTGAGCATTCTTTGGCATTGCCTTTCTTTGGAATTGGAATGAAAACTGACCTTTTCCAGTCCTGTGGCTACTGCTGAGTTTTCCAAATGTGCTGGCATATTGAGTGCAGCACTTTCACAGCATCATCTTTCAGGATTTGAAACAGCTCAACTGGAATTCCATCACCTCCACTAGCTTTGTTCATAGTGATGCTTTCTAAGGCCCACTTGACTTCAATTTCCAAGATGCCTGGCTCTAAATTAGAGATCACATCATCATGATTATCTGGGTTGTGAAGATCTTTTTTGTACAGTTCTTCCGTGTATTCTTGCCACCTCTTCTTAATATCTTCTGCTTCTGTATGTCCATACCATTTCTGTCCTTTATCAAGCCCATCTTTGCATGAAATGTTCCCTTGGTATCTCTAATTTTCTTGAAGAGATTTCTAGTCTTTCCCACTCTGTTGTTTTCCTCTATTTTTTTGCATTGATCACTGAAGAATGCTTTCTTATCTCTTCTTGCTATTCTTTGGAACTCTGCATTCATATGCTTATATCTTTCTTTTTTTCTTTTGCTTTTGCCTCTCTTCTTTTCACAGCTAAGGAGGCAAAAGACCTGTACTCAAAAAAAGAAAAAACTGAAGAAATCATAGATGACGCAAACAGATATACCATGTTCTTGGATGGGAAAAATCAGTATTGTGAAAATGAGTATGATACCTAAAGTAATCTACAGATTCAGTGCAATTCCTATCAAATTATCAATAACATTTTTTCACAGAATTAGCACAAATAATTTTACACTTTGTATGGAAATACAAAAGATCCTGAATAGCCAAGACAATCTTGAGAAAGAAAAAATGGAGCTGTAGGAATCAGGCTCCCTGATTTCAGAATATACTATAATGTTACAGTCATAAAAAGAGCATAGTATTGATACAAAAACAGAAATATAGTTCAATAGAACAGTATAAAAAGTCCAGAGATAAACCCACACATCTGTGGTCACTTGATCTATGAGAAAATAGGCAAGAATATATAATGGAGAAAAAACAATCTTTTTAACAAGTGGTGCTGGGGAAAATGGACAGCTACATGTAAAATAATAAAATTAAAATACTTCCTAATGCCATAAATAAATATAAAATCAAAATGCATTAAAGACAGAAATGTAAGGTTGGATACTAAAAAAAACTTAAGAGGAAAACATAGGCAGATCATTCTTTGACATAAATTGCAGCAAGATCTTTTGCAATCCATTGACTTGAGTAATGAAAATAAAGACAAAAACAAATGAATGGGACCTAACTAAACTTAAATGCTTTTGCATAGCAAGAGATATCATAAACAAGACAAAAAGGCAACCTGCAGAATGGGAGAAAATAATTGAAAATAAAGGAACTAACAAGTGGCTAATCTCCAAAATATACAAACAATTCATGTAGCTCAATATCAAAAAATCAAACAACTCTATCAAAAAATCAAGCAAATCAATCAAAAAATGGGCAGAATATCTAAATAGGCATTTCTCCAAAGAAGACAAATAGCTGCCCAAAAAGCACATAAAGAGGTGCTCAATGTCACTAATTATTAGAGAAACGCAAATCAAAACTGCAGTGAAGTATCACCTCACACTGGTCAGAACAGCCATCATGAAAAATCTATAAATATTAAATGCTGGAGAGGGTGTGGAGAAAAGTGAACTGTCCTAAACTTTTGAGAATATAAATTGGTACAACCACTATGGAGAACACTATGGAAATTTCCTCAAAAAACTAAAAACAGTGCTACCATATGATCCAGTAATCCCACTCCTGGACATATATCCAGAGAACACCAAAAGTTAAAAGGATACATGCACACTGATGTTCATTGCAGCAGTATTTGCAATAGCCAATACGTTGAAGTAACCTAATGATCCAATGACAGAGGAATGGATAAAGATGTGGTACATATATACAATGGAATATTACTCAGCCATAAAAAGATACCATTTGCAGCAACATGGATGGACATACAGATTGTCATACTGAGTGAAGTAAGTCAGAAAAAGACAAATATCATATGATACTGCTTGTATGTGGAATCTAAACAAGATACAATGAATTTATCTACAAAACAGCAGTAGAGTTACAGATGTAGAAAACCAACATGGTTATCAGGGGTTAAGGGTAGAGGAATAAATGAAAAGATTGGGATTGACATATACAGACTATCATATATAAAATAGAAAATAAAGACCTTGTGTATAGCACAAGGAACTTTACTCAATATTCTGCAATGGCCTATATGGGAAAAGATCTAAAAAAGAGTGGATATATGTATACATATATAACTGATTCACTTTGCTGTACATCTGAAACTAACCCAGTATTGTAAATCAACTATACTACAATAATTTTTTCTTTAAAGAGGGGGGTGGGTAACAATTTAGGAAGGGAAGCCTGGAGTGCTGCAGTCCATGGGGTTGCAAAGAGTCAAATATGACTGAATGACTAAACTAAACTGAACTGATGAACATAAATGGGAATTTAAAATACTGAGTGTTGTATCTCATTCGGTCTCACAATGAATTGTTGTTATTATTATTTACAATCTGTCCCATAAAATTTAAAACATCTTGCACAATTAGATGATCAACATGTATTAACAATTTATCCATTGTGATTAGGTTCTTATTGCTGCTGTAACAAATTACCACAAACTTAGAAGCTTAGACCAACACAAATTTACTGTTTTACAGTTCAGTAGGTTAGAAGTCCAACCCAAATCTCACTCAGCTGAAATCTTGGTGTTGGCAGGGATGCATTCCCTGCTGGAGTTTCCAGGTGAGAATCATTTCCTTGTCTTTTCCGTCTACTAGATATTGCCCTTGTTTCTCAGATCATGGGTCCTTCTTCCATCCTCAAAGCAGAAACTCAACAATATTGCATCTCTGATGCTGTTCCTTACACATATCTCCCTCTGACTCTGAACTCAGCTGAGAAACTAAACTGTTTCTGCAGATTGAGGTGTGGACATATTGAGGGGCGGTGTATGGCATTATTCTGCCTACCATATTCATGTTAAAGACATAAAGCTAAGATGATTTTTAAACTATGTATTTTCTTTCCGTGAAGACCCCAAAACATTGCATGAGACTTGTAAGCCACAGTTTTGAATACTGAATATTACCAAAGTGATTCACCAATTTTAGGGAAAATGATGGTGGAACATAATCAACTTTCCAAGTAGGGAGTCAGTTATTTTAGGTATCTTTATCATGGCTTAATCAGAAAGGCACTGCAATTAGCTGACTTCCCACTGGGCATAATCCTAGCCGACTCTCAATGTATTTCACATTGATTATAATATTTTTAATGTGTACTTTATCTAATGCTTTTATCCTTAAACATCAAAAAACTTTATAAATACAAGCAAAATCTCATTATACATAGTCTCCAAAATATTAATTTCAGCATGCCAATTCTCACATCAAAAACACTGGACATTTCTAAATTTTCAACAAGAAAGACGTGGTTTTAGTCTCTGATGAGCTCCTCATATGCGAGTATATCCTTAGCAGCTGTAAGGAAGTAATTTAATTAAGAACAACAAAAAGGGATCAAGTTTCTTGGTGTATTAGTTTGATGGAGATGCTATAACAAAATACCACAAACTGAACGGCTTGAAACAAAAGAAAGTTATTAGCTTACAGTTTGGAGACTCCAAATCTGAGATCAAGGTGTCAACAGGGTCGATTGCTCCTGAAGCATGTGAGAAATAATCTGTTCCATGTTTCTTATGTAATTTCTGGTGGTTTTGCTGTCACTCTTTGATGTAGAAGCATCACCCCATTCTTTACCTTCATCTTCACATGGCATTCTTTCTCTATTCATTGATGTTATTGTTCAGTCACTCAGTCATGTCCACCTCTATGTGACCCTGTGAAGCGCATGCCAGGCTTCCCTATCCATCACCATCTCCCTGAGCTTGCTCAAATGTATGTCCACTGAGTCAGTGGTGCCCACCAACCATCTCACCCTCTGTTGTCCCCTTCTCCTCCTGCCTTCAATCTTGCCCAGCACCAGGGTCTTTTCCAATGAGTCCATTTTTTGCATCAGGTGGCCAAAGTATTAGAGATTCAGCTTCAGCATGAGTACTTCCAATGAATATTCAGGGTTGATTTCTTTTAGGATTGACTGGTTTGATCTTCTTGCTGTCTAAGGAACTCAAGAGTCTTTTCCAGCACCACACTTTGAAGGCATTAATTCTTCAGTGCTTAGCCTTTTTTATTGTCCAGCTCTCATAACTGTACATGATTATTGGAAAAAACCTAGCTTTAACTATTGGAACTTTGTTGGCAAAGTAATGCCTCTACTTTTTAATATGCTTTCTAGGTTTGCCATTGCTTTTCCTCCAAGGAGCAAGCATCTTTTAATTACAAGGCAGTAATTTTGGAGCCCAAGAAAATGAAGTCTGTTACCCTTTTAATTGTTTCCCCATCTATTTGCCACGAAGTGATGGGACCGGATGCCATGATCTTAGTGTTTTGAATGCTGAGTTTTAAGCCAGCTTTTTCCCTCTCCTTTTTCACTTTCATCAAGAGGCTCTTTAATTGCTCTTCATTTTCTGCCATAAGGATGCTGTCATCTGCATATCTGAGGGTATTGATATTTCTTCTGGCAATTTTGATTCCAGATTGTGCTTCAACCAGCCTGGCATTTTGCATGATGTGCCCTGCATCTAAGTTAGATATGCAGGGTAATAATATACAGCCTTAATGTACTCCTTTCTCAATTTTGACTCCATCCAATTTTGTTCCATGTACAGTTCTAACTGTTGTTTCTTGACATACATACAGGTTTCACAGGAGGCAGGTAAGGTGGTCTGGGATTCCCATCTCTAAGAATTTTCCACAGTTTCTTGTGATTTACACAGTCAAAGGTTTAGTGTAGTCAATGAAGCAGAAGTAGATGTTTTTCTGGAATTCTCTAGCTTTTCCTGTGATCCAATCTATCTCCAAACTTCCCCCCTTTTATAAGGACAGCAGTCATATTGGGTTAGAGTTCACACTCATGATCTCATCTTATCCTGATTACCTCCATAAAGATCTTGTTTCTAAAAAAGGTCACTTCCTGAGATATTGAGGATTAGGATTTCACCATGTGAATTTGTAAGGTCACACAATTTCAACTCATAATACTTGCTGTCAGGTATTGACTTTTATGTATAGGTGCCTCCAGGCATTATTGTCAGGCACAATGTCTGAGATACAGAAATTAAATTTCGTTGAGTTGAAACTCTCATGCAGCAAAATGGGCATGCAAAATACAGTATAGGAAAATAGTATGAAGCCACAATTCTTCAGATCCAGAATTTTATTTCATGGACACTATCTATATATACTCAAGCACTCAAAAATCTCACCATTACTGCTATGAGCTCTGTGGAGTAGGTCATTTTAATTGTTTCATTTAGAACTGATCAAAAGCTGCTTTCAGCTGCCTGGTACACTCCAAATAAAATCTGAATACACAATGCAGAGTATAGCTTAACTCATGACAGCAGTCAACCCCAACTAAGTCATATTTTTCATGTCACAGGCAATAAACAAAGCACACAAATCAAACAGCAGTGAAACTAGGAAGCACTACCCTTTACATTACTGACAGCAAAATTTCTCATCACTTCCCTACCAAAGTTGAAAAACAAAGGAACTGATATACAGAGTTAGAAAATGTCTATCCATGAGATGATAGGAATGGCTTACAGTCAGATTCTTATCTAATACAGTACTTTGTTTCTGCTAAGGATTAGTTCAAAAAAGACCTAGTCATCTGTCATGTACTACATAAACCTCAAAATAGCTTAAATATTTTTAATTTCAACTCATACCTTAAACTGAAACTGAAGTCGTTCAGTCCTGCCCAACTCTTTGCGACCCCATGGACTGTAGCTTACCAGGCTTCTCTGTCCATGGGATTTCCCAGGCAAGAGTACTGGAGTGGATGAGTGGATTGCCAATTCCTTCTTCTTGGTCAACAATTTATTTAGACACTCAGCAAATATTTATTGAGCATCTACCATATATCAAGCATTCTCCAAAGTTCCATTAGACATCAAATAAACAAAATCTTTATTGACAAAAATCTTAGTTTATTTAATTATTCTAAACTAAATTACTTCTTTC
>SJYQ01000091.1:325459-357287 GCA_006410935.1 Redunca redunca | reverse complement strand
ATCTATTAGCCAGAATGGAAGAATACTCTGTGTATGACCCAATATATTGATAGAAGCATTGTCCATGACACACGATATCTGTGTTCATTGTTAAGATAATGGAGTGAGAAATGAATAAAATAATAGAATGAAATATTGCTCAGCAGCTAAAATGAATTAAGTAGAGTTATGTGTATCAACATAAATTCAAAAATATAGATTTTGAAAAAAAAATACAGGTTTCAAAAAAATACCATCAATCTTAAAAACACCCACCTCCTGAGAAACCTGAATGCAGGTCAATATGCAACAATTAGAACCAGACAAGGAAAACGGACTGGTTCAAAATTGAGAAAGGAGTATATCAAGGCTATTTATTGTCACCCTGCTTATTGGACTTACATGCAGAGTACATCATGTGAAATGCTGGACTAGATGACTCAAAGCTGAAATCATGATTGCCAGGAGAAATATCAACAACCTCAGATATGTAAATGATAACCACTCTAAGGGCAGAAGTTGAGGAGGAATTTAAGAGCTGCTTGATGAGGGTAAGAGAAGAGAATGGTAAAAGCTGGCTTAAAACTCAACACTCAAAAAATCAAGATCATGGCATCTAGCCCACCATTTCATGGCAAATAGATGAAGAGAAAGTGGAAAGAGTGAAAGATTTATTTCTTCAGGCTCTAAAATCACTGTGGACAGTGACTGCAGCCACAAAATTAAGAGATGCTTGCTCCTTGGAAGAAAAGCTATGAAAAACCTAGACAGTGTGTTAAAAAGTAGAGCCATACACTTTGCCATCAAAAGTCCATATATTTAACACTATGTTTTTCCCAGTAATCATATATGGGTGTGAGATTTGGACCATAAATTAGGCTGAATGCCAAAGAATTAATGCCTTTGAATGTGGTGCTAGAGAGGACACATGAGAGTCCCTTGGATAGCAAGGAGATCAAACCAGTCAACCCTAAAGGAAATCATTCCTGAATATTCACTGGAAGGAGTGATGCTGAAGTTGAAACTCCAATACTTTGGACACCTGGTGCAAAGAGACCCTGATGCTAGAAAAGTCTGAGGTAGGAGGAGAGAGGGTGACAGACGACGAGTTAGTTGGATGGCATCACTGACTCAGTGGACATGAGTTTGAGCAACCTCCCAGAGATAGTGAAGGACAGGAAAGCCTGTGTGACAGTTCATGTAGTTGCTCAGAGTCAGTTGTGACTTAGCAAATGAACAAAAACAAAAATGAACAATTTATCTGTTACGGATAAATATACATGTAATAAAACTATAATATAAAGCAAAAACAAGATAAATTCTCCAGTTCACAAGAAATATGCCTTTAGGAAGGGATAAGCAAAAAATCAACTTATATTTTGTAATATTTATTTATTTATTTGGCTGTGTCTGGCACACAGGATCTTTCACTGAGGACCCTCTAGTTGTGACATATGGGCTTGGTTGTTCTGTGGCATGTGGGATTTAAGTTCCCCACAATGGATTGAACCTGTGTCTCCTTCATTGCAAGGCCACTTCTTAACCACCTGGACCACTAGGGAAGCCCCAAACATCAGCTTATTGACTAGAGTCTTCTCAAACTAAAAACTGGCTCTGTATGTGTTTGACTGGTTATATTTTTTATCTTATTTATGCAAGACACATTTTTGCCACACAGTAAGACGTTTAATTAATATTCCAGTTCCAGTTCAGTTGTTCACTCGTGTCCGACTCTCCGTGACCCCATGAACTGTAGCACGCCAGGCCTCCCAGTCCGTCACCAACTCCCGGAGTCAACACAAACCCACGTCCCCTGAGTTGGTGATGCCATCCAGCCATCTCATCCTCTGTTGTCCCCTTCTCCTCCTGCCCTCAATCTTTCCCAGTAACAGGGTCTTAACAAATGAGTCAGCTCTTCGCATCAGGTGGCCAAAGTATTGGAGTTTCAGCTTCAACATCAGTCCTTCCAATGAACACCCAGGATTGATCTCCTTTAGGATGACTGGTTGGATCTCCTTGCAGTCCAAGGGACTCTCAAGAGTCTTCTCCAACACCATAGTACAAAAGAATCAGTTTTTCGGCACTCAGCTGTCTTTATAGTCCAACTCTCATATCCATACATGACTACTGGAAAAACTATATCTTTGACTAGAAGGACCTTTGTTGGTAAAGTAATGTCTCTTCTTTTTAACATGCTGACAGGTTGGTCATAACTTTCCTTTCAAAGACTAAGCATCTTTTAATTTCATGGGTGCAATCACCATCTGCAGTGATTTTGGAGCCCAAAAAAATAAAGTCAGTCACTGTTTCCCCGTCTATCTGCCATGAAGTGATGCGAACAGATACCATCAACTTAATTTTCTGAATGTTGCACTTTAAGCCAACTTTTTCACTCTCCTCTTTCACTTTCATCAAGAGGCTCTTTAGTTCTTCTTTACTTTCTGCCATAAGGATGGTGTCATCTGCGTATCTGAGGTTATTGATATTTCTCCCAGCAATCTTGATTCCAGCTTGTGCTTCTTCCAGCCCAGCGTTTCTCATGATGTACTCTGCATAAAAGTTAAGTAAGCAAGGTGACAATAATAGCCTTGATGTACTGCTTTTCCTATTTGGAACCAGTCTGTTGTTCCATGCCCAGTTCTAACTGTTGCTTCCTGACCTGCATACAGATTTCTCAAGAGGTGGATCGGGTGGTCTGATATTCCCATCTCTTGAAGAATTTCCCACAGTTTATTGTGATCCACACAGTCAAAGGCTTTGGGATAGTCAATAAAGCAGACATAGATGTTTTTCTGGAACTCTCTTGCTTTTTCCATGATCCAGCGGATGTTGGCAATTTGATCTCTGGTTCCTCTGCCTTTTCTGAAATCAGCCTGAACATCAGGAATTTCACGGTTCACGTATTGCTGAAGCCTGGCTTGGAGAATTTTGAGCATTACTTTACTCGCATGTGAGATGAGTGCAATTGTGTGGTAGTTTCAGCATTCTTTGGCATTTCCTTTCTTTGGGATTGGAATGAAAACTGACCTTTTCCAGTCCTGTGGCCACTGCTGAGTTTCCAAATGTTCTGGCATATTGAGTGCAGCACTTTCACAGCATCATCTTTCAGGACTTGAAATAGCTCAACTGGAATTCTATCACCTCCACTAGGTTTGTTCATGGTGATTCTTCCTAAGGCCCACTTGACTTCACATTCCAGATGTCTGGCTCTAGTGAGTGTGAGTGATCACACCACTGTGATTATTTTATCATAAATAAAAAGGATTATACAATCATAACTACCTAAATATTATCATAAGTATTCAGTTACATCAACATACCCATAAAATGTAATTTTGTCCAAACATAAAGCATTTATGAAAGCTCTATTGAGAATTAATTATAATACAATTTATATGATTACAAAAAAACCATATATAGTGTGAAATTGATTGTGTAAGATTATGTATCAACTTTTTATCTATGGGATGTATTTACATGTTATAAAATTTCCATCAAAGATAACAGCTGCTTTTTGTTTGAGTACTAAATGTTAGATTCTTTGTAACAATTTTGTGTATTGTTTCAACTTACACAAAAACCATATCATATTTACAGCCAAGAAAAAAAAATTCTCTTTTAGTTTTGAAATGATTCAAACTCTTAGTTTCACTTAAATGCATGCATATAAATATATACACACACATATATCCCCCCAAATTGCATATCTAAATGGTAAGATGAGGCCCGTATTCAAAATTCATCCACCTTACTTGCTAAGATGTCACAATTCCAGCTGGACAGAACTGGATGTGACTCTATCTCTAATGTCTGTTTGGGCTTCCTAGGTGGCACTGGTGGTAAAAACCCACCTGCCAGTATAGGAGACATAAGAAATGTAGTTCAATCCCGGAGTCGGGAAGATCCCCTGGAGGAGGTCAAGGCAACCCACTTTAATATTCTTGCCTGGAGAATCCCATGCACAGCGGAGCCTGGCAGGCTATAGTCCATAGGGTTGCAAAGAGTTGGACACAACAGAAGTGGCTTAGCATGCACACACTACATTCTAATAGTTGTAAGACCCTGAACCGTACGTTCAACTTATTTTTGCTTTTACCGTTTGGCCTAATACTTGTTATGCTATTTGCATATATGTTAATAAGAATAGTCATTCTTCAACTATTACCTTGTAGATGGGTAAATATCAAAACTACACAGTTTAAACCTAAAATTCATGATATTGTATAACCGTAGTCATAGCTTGCTTGGTTTTATGTAAGAGAAAATGCAACATTATAAAATTTTAGTGGATTACAAATGTGGCCACAATAAGTTTTGAAGACTGACTCTTGATCTTAATCATAAATATTGTGTATGTTTCCAAGACACTCATTTATATATTGAAATACATATAAGATGTCTGCATAAAACACGTGAAAAATCTTATATAGGAAAAGCATTATTTGCCCATCATCAAAGTCTCTGATGAAATCGAGTGATTCAGTGGAATATCCTATAATGATTAAGCCTACATGGAGCATCAAAATAGTTAAGCAATTCAGTGCCCAGTCTTCCCAGGTATTTGGCATCATGTGCAAGAAACACCTGGCTAATTAAAGACAATTTTGAGTAAATTCACTGAACTAGCCAGAAGTATTCTGTTTTCAGAATATAGACTGACATATTTCTATATTACTAATTATCATTCTTCCTCTCAGCTTTATGGAAAGGAAGGGGAATTGACCCAGATATGTTTATTCCATGAAGGATCCTGCTAAGTCTCTATAAATGATAATTTCATGCTATGGATCAAGCAATCAACTAAGGCAGAATGGAGAGTGAAATCAAAACATGACAGAGAAATCAGTATTTGGGAGGACAGAAAGAGGTAGAGAGAGAGAGAGGAGGCAGGAAGAGGGAGGGAACAGAAGGAAAAGGAGAAGAAAAGAAAGGAGAGGACAGGAGAAAAGGAAGAAATAGAGAAAGAAAAAAAAAATTAAAGTTCCAGCCAGTCAGTTAGCTTGGAAAACACATCTTAAGCTTATAAACTGAAACTTTGTAGAAGCTTTCTTTTGATGTAGATTTTAATGATAGCTTTCATACATCAAGGTTTCTTTTTTTTTTTTTTTCAGTCTATATTCAGATACTTTTTAAAAATTCTGTAGAAAGGGATTGCATATGAGTTTAAATAGAAAATCTATGCTGGGGCTGGAAACATCAACATTACAAATGTTATGTCAACATGAACAGGTTCTTAATTTTCCAAGGCCAACTTTCTCAACTCTAATTGCTTTTGGCATAAAATTCAGAAAGGCAGAAGCATCTTAGGTTAGCAGTGTTCTTGGCATGAACAGTTGAACTGTTGATAGCATAGGATTTCTCTGTAGAATTTCAGAGTCAGTTTGCTTAGAAATATGCATATGTCTAATTTAACACTTTTCCTGGTACCAAAAGAGACTATATCTCACATGTGAGTGTGTGTCCTGATCTTAAAAGACAGAAAGTACAGAATTTCAGAAAGACCCCAATTCTTCCTCCAAGATCCTATTCACAGTGAGTTTTCCTAAGTTCCAAAATGGGTACATTTTTCAGGTCCATTGGGAATGAGAAAGAACTGAATGAAGTAGTGATTAATCAAGTCTGTAAAGAAGAGATGTAGTCTGTTTTATATATATAGTTAACTAATTAAATTCTTCTAAATAATAAATCTCTTTTAGCTTTTCTCTCCCTCTTCTTTTTTTCTTTTTTCCCCTTCCTGGTAATTTAGTTCTAAAGACATATGTGGACAGAACAAAGCAGGCATTCGAGCAGATGAGGGTGAGGAGAAGCCCATAGTGATCTAGTGTTGCGTTACAGTGTGAGTGGTGGGTCAAGGTTATTTGGGTCAAGGTATCAGAGCCTCAGCAGAGGGAAGATGAGGTTCATAGGAGGGAAAGCCCAGCATAGGGAAAGCCCAAGGGAGCTGAGAAAGGCATGAGTGAGATAAACAATCTGCATAGTGTCACAGCCTGAATTGGGCGAAATGGCATCCATGGCAACCCGGCAGAAGATGCTGGTGTGCATCTGGAAAGAGAAGGCCAATCCCTACAAGGGACAGTCTGCTGGATGATGTCAATGCCTGAGCAGGGTGGGATGTACATCCGTGCATGGGATGGGGACTGCCTGGTCTCAGGAATCATAGCTCAGATAGAACAAGGAGGGTGCTCACAAAGCAGCACCACCTGGCCTGGGGTGCCAGAGCAGAAGCACTTCCACTTGGCAAAGATGGGGTAGGCCAGTCCACCTCAAGGTGTCAGAGTCCAGATAAGATGAATGAGGAGGACAGACCCATGAAAAGGAGTCAGTGTGCAGGTTTTCAGATCACGAGCATTCTGATGAAGGTGTACCCATAGCACAGAGTGTCAGAGCCTGAGCAGGGCAAGGACAGTTTCCATGCAGTGGGTACAAGCTGACATGAGGTTCAGGAGCCCAGTCATGGTAAGGAGAGTGTCTGCATGGGGGAGGCACAGCCCAGAGGGTCAGAGTCCTAGTGAATGAAAGGCGCATCAGCTTGGAAGGGTGTGGTGGTACAGATGGGAGGCCAGTTGCATGCAGAAAGAATAATTAAATTCTTAATATACTAAGTGTAAAGGAAACCAAGTTTGTCACTATTGGGAAAGGGAGTTAGAAGTAAGAAAACACAGGAAACTAAAATGAACCCTGAATGGTTGAATTAGAATCAGAGATATCAATGCAAAGTCAGTGATTTTGATGGATAGAGAGATGGGAATAAAACAAATAAATATAAATGGGCATATGTTACGTGCATGTGTATGTTATGTATATAGTATTTATTTACACATAATTATGTATGTAAATATGATGCAAATGCATTTTTTTCCTACTCTGTCAACTGAGAGGATGGGAGACGCAAAACCTCAATAACAATGAGCATATCTGGTGCTGAGTGTTGGCTTCTAAACACAGTTTTCCATAAAAAGGAATAAAGGCTCCTTAGAGAAATACTTGATTCTAGGCTGAGGCACAGAAAATGCAAGGTAAGCCAGCAATATCTGTCTATGCCAAAAAGCAAGGAAATACTAAAAACAAACAAAAAAAATGGCAGGTACCTGTTAAAAGAAAACAAAACAACAGATCATGGCTTGAGAGGGCTCTTACTGGTCATCAGGGACAATTTGAACATCAAAATAAATGCTGGTAGTAAGATAAAAATCCACTGAATAAAATGGGAAATGATAAATCCATAGTGATATTCATTAGTTAAACGTTCAATGAATCTATTTACATTGATTCAGAATAATTGCCCACAAAATCAATTTTAATTATAGTAGGGAAAGCAGTAGCTTTACATTGGAAAAGCCTGACACACTATTTTAATACACTGATTAAACTGAACATCATGTTCCAAATTATATTCCACCTTATAGGATGCAAAGAAGAGCACGACACCATTTCTATAATTATTCAACCAATGATTCATAACCTGAATCTTAATATAAGAAAATATCAAACCCAAATTAGGGTGCATTCTACAATAACTTTAAAAGTACCAACATAAGGAAAGACAGAGAAATCTTTCTATATTGAGACATGAACACTAAATGTAATATGTAACTTGGAGCTCGGTTCATTTGCCATAAAGTACATTACTGAGACTATTAGTTTAACTTCTGTAAGTCTGTTGATTAGACAGTAAGAGTGTATCAAATATCAATATCCTAATTTTGAAAATTATAAGGTTATTATAAAATAAAATGTTCCAGTTTGTAGCAAACTATTTTTGAGAGTGATGACCATCAAGTTAAGAAGTCAAGGGAAAAAATTGAAACTTGACATTGATTAGTCTTTCTTGTTCATACTGAAAATTTCTAAAAATGTTTTGAAATACATATTTATATCTGTCTTGCATGATGACACTCCTAAATAGAGTTACACTCATTAGAACCTCTTTCTGCTCTATATCTGCTTGTTCATCCATTTAAGTCAAGATCCCTTAAGTCTAATTTTTCATTTCAAATGCATGTAGATAAAATCTTACTGGTTGAAGTGTGCTTGGGTTCTTCTACATGTTGACTTTGTATTACAAAATATGACTCTTCTAAAACCTATTTTTGGAAGAAATCTGCAGCCTACTCAAAAGGAAAAAAATATGTATCCCTGATCCTTTCTCACTTGATGTTGTCATAAGGTAAAAGTATTGAGAAAAAAAAATGGAGGGAAATATAAATTTGCATAATAAGAAATCAGTTCAGTTCAGTCGCTCAGTCATGTCTGACTCTTTGCGGCCCCGTGGACTGCAGCACGCCAGGCATCCTTGTCCATCACCAACTCCCGGAGTTTACTCAAACTCATGTCCATTGGGTCGGTGATGCCATCCAAACATCTCATCCTCTGTCGTCCCCTTCTCCTCCCACCTTCAAACTTTCCCAGCACCATGGTCTTTTCAAATGAGTCAGTTCTTTGCTTCAGGTGGCCAAAGTATTGGAGTTTCAGCTTCAACATCAGTCCTTCCAATGAATATTCAAGACATTTCCTTTAGGATGGGCTGATTGGATCTCCTTGCAGTCCAAGGGACTCTCAAGAGTCTTCTCCAACCTCACATTTCAAAAGCATCAATTCTTCAGTGCTCAGCTTTCTTTATAGTCCAACTCTCACATCCATAGATGACTACTGGAAAAACCATAACCTTGACTAGATGGACCTTTGTTGGCCAAGTAGTGTCTCTGCTTTTTAATATGCTGTCTAGGTTGATCATAACTTTTCTCCCAAGGAGCAAGAGTCTTTTAATTTCGTGGCTGCAGTCACCATCTGCAGTGATTTTAGAGCACAAAAAAAAAAAAAATAAAGTCTGTCACTGTTTCCACTGTTTCCCCATCTATTTGCCATGAAGTGATGGGACCAGATGCCATGATCCTAGTTTTCTGAATGTTGAGCTTTAAGTCAACTTTTTCACTCTCCTCTTTCACTTTCATCAAGAGGCTCTTTAGTTCTTCGTTTCCTGCCATAAGAAATACATGATATAAATTCTTATATTCATAAAATAATAAAAAATGAAAAATCCAATCCACTGCATAGAATATTGGTCCAAAAAGTCCCAAGCATCCAGATACAAAAATTCACACGATAGCACAAATTGTTCTTTGATCTAGTTATCTTGAACTTTAGAACAAAATATAACAAAACTTTCAAGGGAGCAAAATAAAAATGTCTAGAAATAATATATTATCCTATTGAATACAATAATAAGATGAGTAGGAGAACCCAAGACTTAATTTTTGAAAGATGTTACTTACCAGAACATACCAGCAATCTTCAAATATCTGAAGCAGTCTCATGGGGAAGAAGAATTAGGACTAATAAATGAAAACCATAGAAAGACAGATTTCCACTCAGTTTAAAAGAAAAGCAAAAGTTGAATTGTCAAAAATGTAAGAGGCTGCTTAGCAAGTGAGTAGATCACTAGAATATTCAAAGTACAGATAACTGCTTCATAAAGGGATCAGATAGAACAGATGCTCTATTAAACTCCTAGAGGAAAACAAAGGTACGACATTCTTTGACATAAATTGCAGCAATACTTTTTTGGATCCATCTCCTAAAGTAAGGGAAAAATAAATAAATAAGACCTAATTACACTCAAAATCTTTGGCACAGCAAAGGAACCCATAAACAAAAATGTAAAGACTATCTTTGGGTTGGGAGAAAATATCTGTGAATGAAGTGACTGACAAGGAATTAATCATCAAAATATATAAACAGCTCATGCAGCTCAATATTTTTAAAAAAAAAAGTAACCCAATCAAAAAATAGTAAAAGTTCTTAATAGACATCTCTCCAAAGAATACATACAAATGGACAAAAAACACATTAAAATATGTTCCAAATGGCTAATTATTCAATTCAGATCAGTTCAGTTGCTCAGTCCTGTCCAACTCTTTGCGACCCCATGAATCGCAGTACACCAGGCCTCCCTGTCCATCACCAACACCCGGAGTTCACTCAGACTCATGTCCATCGAGTCAGTGATGCCATCCAGCCATCTTATCCTCTGTCGTCCCCTTCTCCTCCTGCCCCCAAGCCCTCCCAGGATCAGAGTCTCTTCCAATGAGTCAACTCTTTGCATGAAGTAGCCAAAGTACTGGAGGTTCAGCTTCAGCATCATTCCCTCCAAAGTAATCCCAGGGCTGATCTCCTTCAGATGGATTGGTTGGATCTCCTTGCAGTCCAAGGGACTCTCAAGAGTCTTCAACACCACAGTTCAAAAGCATCAATTTTTCAGCACTGAGCTTTCTTCACAGTCCAATTCTCCCACCCATACATGACCACTGGAAAAACCATAACCTTGAATAGATGGACCTTTGTTGGCAAAGTAATG
This sequence comes from Redunca redunca, assembly GCA_006410935.1. Taxonomy (NCBI): domain Eukaryota; kingdom Metazoa; phylum Chordata; class Mammalia; order Artiodactyla; family Bovidae; genus Redunca; species Redunca redunca. The sequence goes on along the minus strand of SJYQ01000091.1, from coordinate 346,954 downwards.
TCTCTGCTTGTTAATATACTATCTAGGTTGGTCATAACTTTTCTTCCAAGGAGTAAGTGTCTTTTAATTTCATGGCTGCAATCACCATCTGCAGTGATTTTGGAGCCCAAAAAAATAAAGTCTGACACTGTTTCCACTGTTTCCCAATCTATTTCCCATGAAGTGATGGAACCAGATACCATGATCTTCATTTTCTGAATGTTGAGCTTTAAGCCAACTTTTTCGCTCTCCTCTTTCACTTTCATCAAGAAGCTCTTCAGTTTTTCTTCACTTTCTGCCATAAGGGTGGTGTCATCTGCATACCTGAGGTTATTGATATTTCCCCCAGCAATCTTGATTCCAGCTTGTGCTTCTTCCAGCCCAGCGTTTCTCATGATGTACTCTGCATAAAAGTTAAGTAAGCAAGGTGACAACAATAGCCTTGACGTACTCCTTTTCCTATTTGGAACCAGTCTGTTGTTCCATGACCAGTTCTAACTGTTCCTTCCTGACCTGCATACAGGTTTCTCAAGAGGCAGGTCAGGTGGTCTGGTATTCCCATCACTTTCAGAATTTTCCACAGTTTATTGTGTTCCACAAAGTCAAACACTTTGGCATAGTCAATAAAGCAGAAATAAATGTTTTTCTGGAACTCTCTTGCTTTTTTTGATGATCCAGCAGATGTTGGCAATTTGATCTCTGGTTCCTCTGCCTTTTCTAAAACCAGCTTGAACATCTTAGAGAAGTGAAAATTGAAGCTACAATGAGATATCACCTCACACTAGTCATAATGGCCATCATCAAAAAGTCTACACATAATAAATGCTGGGAAGAGTCTGGAGAAAAGGGAACCTTCCTACACTGTTGGTGGGAATGTAAATTGGTACAGCCACTATGGAAGATAATACAAAGATTTCTCAAAAATCTAAAAATATAGTTACTGTGTGATCATGAAATTCCACACCTGGGCATATATCCGGAAAAAATGAAACTCTAATTAGATAAGATACATGTACCCCAATATTAGTAGCAGCACTATTTATGCAAATTAAATGTCCATTGACAAATGAATAGATAAAGAAGATGTGGTATATATGTGTGTGTATGTTTATGAATATACCACATGGAATACACAATGCATTACTCATCCATAAAGAAAGATTATTCAGTCATAAAGAAGAGAAAATAAGGCCATTTGAAACAATATGGATGGACCAAAGGTCCGTCTAGTCAAGGTTATTTATTTTCCAGTGGTCATGTATGGGTGTGAGAATTGGACTGTGAAGAAAGCTGAGCACCGAAGAATTGATGCTTTTGAACTGTGGTGTTGGAGAAGACTCCTGAGAGTCCCTTGGACTGCAAGGAGATCCAACCAATCTATTCTAAAGGAGATCAGCCCTGGGTGTTCTTTGGAAGCAATGATGTTAAAGCTGAAACTCCAGTACTTTGGCCAACTCATGCAAAGAGTTGACACATCGGAAAAGACTCTGATGCTGGGAGGGATTGGGGTCAGGAAGAGAAGGGGACGACCGAGGATGAGATGGCTGGATGGCATCACCAACTCGATGGACATGAGTTTGAGTGAACTCCGGGAGTCGGTGATGGACAGGGAGGCCTGGCGTGCTGCAATTCATGGTGTCGCGGAGTCAGACACGACTGAGCAACTGAACTGAACTGAACTGAGACCTTATCATACTGTGTAATAAGTCAGACAGAGAAAGACAAACACCATATGATATCACTTACATCTGGAATTTAAAAGTTACCATTACAAATGAACTTATTTACAAAGAAAAATATACTTACAGGCATAGAAACAAACTTATGGTTACCAAAGAGTAAGGGAGTAGAATAAATTCTAGGTATGGGATTAAGATAGATACACTATGATAAATAAAATAAACAGCAAGTACCTATGTCATACCACAAAGAATTATATTCAACACAGTATAATAACCTATATTGGAAAAGAATCTGAAAAATAATATATAAATAGATATATTTATCTATATATACATATAGACATATATATCTGAATCACTTTATTGTATACTTGAATCTAACAGAACATTGTAAACCAATTATACTCAGTAAAAAAAGTTAAAAGTTAAACTATGGCCAAACTTCATAAATGCCCAGAAATAAGTCTGTAAGTGATAAACTCAAGAGAAATTATATACTGGAGGGCAGATATTGCTTGAAAGGAAATGAGTTTTGCTTAGCATATTATGTTCATAGGATCACCACAGTCGAGCAATATTCGTTGTTCTCCACCTAGTCAAGTTTGCATTGCAATACATGGGCAAAAACTATTTTTACAATATTTTTTTATTATAGAAGAGTGTGTCTGTTTTTTTAATCATCATTGAGAAAATAACTTCCAAGGACAGGCATGTTTGGGAAATCAGAGCATGACAAATTGCATTNTTTTTACAATATTTTTTTATTATAGAAGAGTGTGTCTGTTTTTTTAATCATCATTTAGAAAATAACTTCCAAGGACAGGCATGTTTGGGAAATCAGAGCATGACAAATTGCATTACATCTTCTGATCAAGCATTGGTTTTTAAAAAACAGGTAAGCAGGTGTCTTTAGGCATTTTGCATTTAATAACTAATTTCTTTGGTGAAGTATTATTTAGAATGTGTATAATTTATCATTAGTACACAAAATACTGCCCAAATTGTGTTAAAAGTCTTTGTACCTATGACAACAAATGTACCACAAAAAATTAAATTTCATTCTTATAATGTTTTCCTGACATAACACTGTCTGTGTGTAGGAAAGCATATGAATGACTAGATGAGTTTGTCTCTTGTCATCTGAATATCTGCATAATGAGCTGAACATTTCCTTAGATAAAGCTAAAACATCCTCTGTCTATATACCTATTTACTTACCTACCTATCATCTATCTACCTACCATAAAAAAGAAAACTCCTTAGCCAACAAGGTATGTCTGAATTGGAAATATGGTTTATGGATTTAATAATGTGAAATGTGCGTGCGTGCATGCTTAGTCACTTCAGTCATGTCCAACTCTCTGCAACCCCATGGACCATGGCCCACCAGGCTCCTCTGTCCATGGGATTCTCCAGGCAAGAATCCTGGAGTGGGTTGCCATTTCCTTCTCCAGTGATAAAGTATGAAGTGAGTGAAGTGAAGTCGCTCAGTCATGTCCGACTCTATGCAACCCCATGGACTGTAGCCTACCAGGCGCCTCCATCCATGGGATTTTCCAGGCAAGGGTACTGGAGTGGGTTGCCATTTCCTTCTCTAATAATGTGAAATGTATACATATATATATATGGCTGAAATTGAAGACTCATAAATCCATAAGAGATGAAATTAGAAGAAAAAATGACAACTCAAATTCAGAATAATAATTTAGGATGATGAAAGTTTCATGATAGAGGGTACTATAAAATGGAATAACCACCAAGAAGCTGACCTGTTATTGTTGTTGCTTATTCGCTCTCATGTCTGATTCTTTTCAACCCCATGGACTGTAACCAGCCAGGCTCCTCTTTCCCAGGCAAGAATACTGGAACGGGTTGTCATGCCTTTCTCCAAAGGGATCTTCCCAATTCACATGTAAGAGACCCTTGTGCTGTTTGCTGTGCTTAATCAATCAGCTGTGTCCAACTCTTTGCAATCCCATAGACTCTAGGCAGCCAGGCTCCTCTGTCCATGAGGATTCTCCAGGCAAGAATACTAGAATTGGTTGCCGTGCCCTCCTCCAGGGGATTTTCCCAACCCAGGGATCAAATCCAGGTGAATTCTTTACCATCTGAGTCATCAGGAAAGCCCAAGAATACTGGAGTGGGTAGCCTATCCCTTTTTCAGGGGATCCCCCCAATCCAGGATTCAAACTGGGGTCTTCTGCATTGCAGGTGGATTCTTTACCAGCTGAGCTACTAGGTAAGTCCTTAGTTTCTGATACACTAAGCATTCAGCAGTGTTTATAACTGAATTGGAAATGCATGCTAATTTAAAAAAAGATTACTTCAGGGCCTCATTGTTCATTAGGCCATTGAGCAAGCACCAGATTTACAGAAGAAAGAAGATGGATGATCTTGAAACAGTCCGTTTGGTTTGAAAGTGTCCATAAGGTGATTTTTTGGGGGTAAATATTAACATGGATATGAAATTTTTCAATTCTGACCTATTATAAAATGTAATACTTTCAAAAGTTTCTTCTTAATATTATTATATCCAAACTCTCTACAATCTGGCATAAGATTTTGCATTCCTTATATAAGAACTAGTATAAGCCTTGATATCTGACTACTTCAGAGTAGATATCTGCCTACTTCAGAGGATTTATGAAATCTTGGCCCCAGTTATACCACTTCATGTTGAAATGCTGAAAGAAACACAAAATTTTCCATTGGGTAGATACAACAACAATTAGTGCATGACGGGCATTTTGCCATACAAAGACACCTTGAGGTGTCTGATCGCTTGTGGACTCATGGTCAGGCATTTGATCTTCACCAGAATCTAGCAGGAGGGTTTTCTCAAAATGAATCTATTGAAGATGGCACAGCCTTTGCTGAAATCAAATAGGACTCCTCAGTAACTCTCTTATTTACCACAGGTTCCAAGTAGCATTTCAATCTCCTGATAACGCTAATATCTAGCCAGTCATTGGATTCAAGTGAATAAATAGTAATATTATATTCTAAACCACCTGGAAGAATTTATTTTGTTGTGGGATCAAATCAAACCTTGAAGCTTTGCTGATTAGATTAGTCAGAGAAAACATCTAAAATAAGTATACACTTATTCCAGCAGCCATCTCTTTCTCAGTGGTTGCTAAGCAAAGATTTTTTATCTTGAAGAGGTTAACAAGAATACCCTAGAACACTGAAAAATTACTTATAATACAGCTATCTTATGCTATTCTTACCTTACCTACATTTCAACTCCTGTTCAGTTCAGTTCAGTTGCTCAGTCATGTCCGACTATCTGAGATCCTATGGACTGTAGCATGCCATGCTTCCCTGTCCATCACCAACTCCCAGAGTCACCCAAAACTTAATTTTAAGACATAATAATTAAATCTAACATTTATTCTCTCTTAGTATGTGCCAGTTACTCTTAAATGTCTAAGTACTTCAAATCTATTAACTCATTGGATCTCCAAAATAACTCTATGGGATAGTCACTATTATTAACTACATATTATAGATAAGAGACAAGAAATACAAAAACCTGTCCCAAGTCATATAAGTAGTAAGTAGTGGAGCTCAGTTTAGACCACAGAAGTTCACCCTTATTCTTTTCTCTTTTAAAACTTTATTTCTCTTTAGTTTTCTTTCCCATTTCTTGCCTCTATTTACTCCACTACATGGGACTTGTAACATATTTCTTTGAAAACATGATAGTTTAATTTTGTCTTAGCACACACTTCATGGCATCCTATATAAACCTTCCTTTTCATTACTTACAGAAAGCAAATGACTGCAAGACTGTAGTCTGTAGCCTGAGTTATTATCCTTTATTCTCTATTAGCTTCATTCTGGATTAACATCATAAATTCACCATGAAAAGTAAGCAAATTAATCACAAGAATATTGTCAATATAAGAAAAACATATCAATAAATTGTTCCCAGTTAAAAATGATATACTTACTTTCTTAGTGTATTACTAAGATTGTAATGTAAGCACCAAATATCATTGGAAAAGATTTTTCCCTGAAAACTCTTAGAATGAAACCTTACAGCATATCTTGATAATAGATGCTTACTTATACCTTACAGGTTCTTGAATTTTTCTTACTCCCTTGTTTCCATCATTAAATATTCCCAGCTCTGTTTTCTCTGAGTATCACAAGATATAAGAACTAGGGCATTTTTTTTTTTCAGTGAACAGCATAAACTACTCCCTGTCTCTTGACCTTTTCCTGCGTTAAACTGTCAACCTTCTGAACAGAGAGTGACTTGGGTTTTCACAAGTGTAGTCAAGAAAACTCCTGTGATGGATAAGGGATTAGCACTAGTGACAAGTTGATGATAACATATTCCTTGTCCTGGAATATTATGTTTAGTGCCTCACTGAGTCATAATAAGCTGAAAAATCTTCTTCAACCCTTCCCCCATCATCTGCCAAATCTGAGGTATAATCACTCACCCATTGCTTAGGCTGCTGCTGCTGCTGCTAAGTCAAGTCAGACATGTCTGACTCTGTGTGACCCCATAGATGGCAGCCCATCAGGCTCCCCTGTCCCTGGGATTCTCCAGGCAAGAACACTGGAGTGGGTTGCCATTTCCTTCTCCAATCTATGAAAGTGAAAAGTGAAAGGGAAGTCACTCAGTCGTGTCCAACTCTTCGAGACCCCATGGACTGCAGCCTACCAGGCTCCCCTGGCCATGGGATTTTCCAGGCAAGAGTACTGGAGTGGGGTGCCATTGTCTTCTTCCATTGCTTAGGCAGTAACAGGTAATTAAAATGGTATCATACAAATAGGATGAGAAAGTGTGAATTCCTGTCAAAGAAAAACAACTTGCAAAATACTTCAGAGCACATCTTGTTTTAAATTTCAGTCAAGTTTGATAGAACAAATGTTTACAAGAGAACTAAGCTATCCATGTTAAAAGAAGAATATCAGCAAATGTTTATAAGCAAATATATAGCCTATTTATATTCACTCAGTGTTCAAATACAGAAAATGTATTTTGAATGTTTACTGAGCAATAAGCACTGAATAGGGCTTCTGCGGTGGCTTAGCAGTAAAGAATCTGCCTGCCAATGCAGGAGACATGAGTTCTATCCCTGAGTCAGGAAGATCCCCTGGGGAAAAAAATGGCAACCCACTTCAGCATTCTTGCCTGGGAAATCCCATGGAAAGAGGAGCCTGGTAGGCTAAAGTCCACGGGGTAGCAAAGAATCAGACACGACTTAGGGACTAAACAACGACAAAGCACTGTATATATCCTCTCAGTTCAGTTCAGTCGCTCAGTCCTGTCCGACTCTTCTCAACCCCATAAATCGCAGCACATCAGGCCTCCCTGTCCATTACCAACTCCTGGAGTCCACCCAAACAAATGTACATTGAGGTGGTGATGCCATCCAACCATCTCATCCTCCATCATCCGCTTGTCCTCCTACCCTCAATCTTTCCCAGCAATAGGGTCTTTTCAAATGAGTCAGCTCTTCACATCAGGTGGCCAAAGTATTGGAGTTTCAGCTTCAACATCAGTTCTTCCAAAGAACACCAGGACTGATATCCTTTAGGATGGATGGGTTGGATCTCTTTGCAGTCCAAGGGATTCTCAAGAGTTTTCTCCAACACTGCAGTTTAAAAATATCAGTTTTTTGGTACTCAGCTTTCTTTATAGTCCAACTCTCACATCCATACATGACCACTGGAATAAACCATAGCCTTGACTAGACGGACCTTTGTTGGCAAAGTAATGTCTCTGCTTTTAACATGCTGCCTAGATTGGTTATAACTTTCCTTCGAAGGAGTAAGTGTCTTTTAATTTCATTGCTGCCATCACTATCGGCAGTGATTTTGGAGCCCAGAAAAATAAGTCAGCCGCTATTTCCACTGTTTCCCCATCTATTTCCCATGTAGTGATGGAACCAGATGCCATGATCTTTGTTTTCTGAATGTGGAGCTTTAAGCCAACTTTTTCACTCTCTTCTTTCACTTTCATCAAGAGGCTCTTTAGTTCTTCTTCACTTTCTGCCATAAGAGTGGTATCATCTGCATATCTGTAGTTATTGATATTTCTCCTGGCAATCTTGATTCCAGCTTGTGCTTCTTCCAGCCTGCGTGTCTCATGATGTCCTCCGCATAGAAGTTAAATAAACAAGGTGACAATATACAGCCTTGACATACTCCTTTTCCTGTTTGGAACCAGTCTGTTGTTCCATGTCCAGTTCTAACTGTTGCTTCCTGACCTGTATATAGGTTTCTCAAGAGGCAAGTCAGGTGCTCTTGTATTCCCATCTCTCTCAGAATTTTCCACCAGTTATTGTGATCCACACAGTCAAAGGCTTTGGCATAGTCAATAAAGAACAAACAGATGTTTTTTCTGGAGCTCTTTTGTTTTTTTGATGACCAGTGGATGTTGGCAATTTGATCCTCTGGCCCTTAAAAAAAAAAAAAGTCAATTATGATTGACTTTAGATTGGTGAGGTTTCAGGTGATTTTTAAAATACATACTTCTAAGTTTTTACAATTTTTTAATGTATATCAAAAACACTATATTTTAAAACTATGAAATATATAAATATATAAGGAGTCTTTTTTTCACAAAGTTTATAGTCTGATGAAGGGGTATGACTCAGTGGTAGAGTATGCTTAGTAAGCATGAGACCCTGGGTTTAATCTCCTGTACCCGCATTAGTTTGGGCTTCCCTTGTGGCTCAGATGGTAAAGAATCTGCCAACAATGAGAAAGACCCAGGTTCAATCCTTGGGTCAGGAAGATCCCCTAGAGAAGGGCATGGCTACCCACTTGCCTGGAGAATTCCATGGACAGAGAAGCCTGGCGGACTACAGTCCACAGGATCTCAAAGAGGTAGACATGACTGAGTGACTAATACTTCAACACAAAGACTCCAAAGGGAGTATAAATGAGTTAATAATTATTAGCTAATTTGTATTTTAATATCTACCAAAAATGAGGACAGACTGTTCATTTCCCTAAATAACAATGTTGCAAGAATAAGCTTCAGGTAGGACCAAAAGTCTAGCCTTTTAGAAAATGGTACATTTGGAAAATAACCCAGGTGTCCTCTCTGACTGAGAACTCTAAGTCTTATTCTCACTGGAATTCTTGTCACTATTAACTGAGGGAAAATCAACCTTTGGTTCACATATCTCCAATAAGCACTCAGGAATAGTCCTCTGTTGAGAAAGAAGGTAGGGAGCCAGTTTCCTAATTACTTGAAAGGAGCCAATCAGTCCATTTCAGTTCAGTTCAGTCGCTCAGTCATGTCTGACTCTTTGCAGCCTCATGAATCACAGCACGCCAGGCCTCCCTGTCCATCACCAACTCCCAGAGTTCAATCAGATTCACGTCCATCGAGTCAGTGATGCCATCCAGCCATCTCATCCTCTGTCATCCTCTTCTACTCCTGCCTCCAATCCCTCCCAGCATCAGAGTCTTTTCCAATGAGTCAACTCTTCTCATGAGGTAACCAAATTACTGAAGTTTCAGCTTTATCACCATTTCTTCCAAAGAAATCCCAGGGCTGATCTCCTTAGAATGGACTGGTTGGATCTCCTTGCAGTCCAAGGGACTCACAAGAGTCTTCTCCAACACCACAGTTCAAAAGCATCAATTCTTAGCACTCAGCCTTCTTCATAGTCCAACTTTCACATCCATACATGACCACTGGAAAAGCCATAGTCTTGACTAGACAGACCTTGTTGGCAAAGTAATGTCTCTACTTTTCAATATGCTATCTAGGTTGGTCATAACTTTTCTTCCAGGGAGTAAGCATCTTTTAATTTCATGGCTGCAATCACCATCTGCAGTGATTTTGGAGCCCCCAAAAATAAAGTCTGACACTGTTTCTCCATCTATTTCCCATGAAGTGATGGGACCGGATGCCATGATCTTTGTTTTCTGAATGTTGAGCTTTAANTGAAGTGATGGAACCAGATGCCATGATCTTCGTTTTCTGAATGTGGAGCTTTAAGCCAACTTTTTCACTCTCCTCTTTCACTTTCATCAAGAGGCTTTTTAGTTCCTCTTCACCTTCTGCCATAAGGGTGGTGTCATCTGCATATCTGAAGTTATTGATATTTCTCCCGGAAATCTTGATTCCGGCTTATGCTTCTTCCAGCGCAGTGTTTCTCATGATGTACTTTGCATAGAAGTTAAATAAGCAAGGTGACAATATACAGCCTTGACGTACTCCTTTTCCTATTTGGAACCAGTCTGTTGTTCCATGTCCTGTTCTAATTGTTCCTTCCTGACCTGCATATAGGTTTCTCAAGAGGCAGGTCAGGTGCTCTGGTATTCCCATCACTTTCAGAAATTTCCACCAGTTATTGTGATCCACACAGTCAAAGGCTTTGGCATAGTCAATAAAGCAGAAATAGATTTTTTTTTCTGGAACTCTTTTGCTTTTTTGATGATCCAGCGGATGTTGGCAATTTGATCTCTGGTTCGTCTGCCTTTTCTAAAACACTAACGCATATATATGGAATTTAGAAAGATGGGGATGATGACCCTGTATACGAGACAACAAAAGAGACTCAGATCTATAGGGCGGACTTTTGGACTCTGGGGGAGAGAGAGAGGGAGAGGGTGGGATGAGATGGGAGAATGGCATTGAAACATGTATACTATCAAGTAAGAAACGAATTGTCGGTCGATATCCGATGCAGGATGCAGGATGCTTGGGACTGGTGCAAGGGGAGGACCCAGAGAGATGGTATGGGGTGGGAGGTGGGAAGGGATTCATGTTTGGGAACACTTGTACACTCGTGGTGAATTCATGTCAATGTTTGGCAAAAGCAATACAGTAATGTAAACTAAAATAAAGTTAAAAATTTCAAAAAAAATAGTAAAAAAAAATAAAAATAAATAAATAAATAAATAAAACCAGCTTGAACATCTGGAAGTTCACAGTTCATGTATTGCTGAAGCCTGGCTTGGAGAATTTTGAGCATTACTTTACTAGCATGTGAGATGAGTGCAATTGTGTGGTAGTTTCAGCATTCTTTGGCGTTGCCTTTCTTTGGCATTGGAATGAAAACTGACCTTTTCCAGTCCTGTGGCCACTGCTGAGTTTTCCAAATGTGCTGGCATATTGAGTGCAGCACTTTCACAGCATCATCTTTCAGGATTTGAAACAGCTCTACTGGAATTCCATCACCTCCACTAGCTTTGTTCATAGTGATGTTTTCTAAGGCCCACTTGATGTCACATTCCAGGATGTCTGGCTCTAGTTGAGTGATCACACCATTGTGATTATCTGGGTCATGAAGATATGTTTTGTATAGTTCTTCTGTGTATTCTTGCCACCTCTTCTTAATATCTTCTGCTTCTATTAGGTCCATACCATTTCTGTCCTTTATTGAGCCCATCTTTGCATGAAATGTTCCCTTGGTATCTCTAATTTTCTTGAAGAGATCTCTAGTCTTTCCCATTCGGTTCTTTTCCTCTATTTCTTTGCATTGATTGCTTAGGAAGGCTTTCTTATCTCTTCCTGCTATTCTTTGGAACTCTGCATTCAGATGCTTATCTTTCCTTTTCTCCTTTGCTTTTTGCTTCTCTTCTTTTCACAGCTATTTGTAAGGCCTCCCCAGACAGCCATTTTGCTTTTTTGCATTTCTTTTCCATGGGGATGGTCTTGATCTCTGTCTCCTGTACAATGTCAGGAGCCTCCGTCCATAGTTCATCAGGCACTCTTATCTATGAGACCTAGTCCCTTAAATCTATTTCTTACTTCCAATGTATAATCATAAGGGATTTGACTTAGGTCATACCTGAATGGTCTAGTGGTTTTCCCTACTTTCTTCAATTTCAGTCTGAATTTGGTAATAAGGAGTTCATGATCTGAGCCACAGTCAGCTCCTGGTCTTGTTTTTGTTGACTATAGAGCTTCTCTATCTTTGGCTGCAAGGATATAATCAGTATGATTTCGGTATTGACCATCTGGTGATGTCTATGTGTAGAGTCTTTTCTTGTGTTGTTGGAAGAGGCTGTTTGCTATGACCAGTGCATTTTCTTGGCAAAACTCTATTAGTCTTTGCCCTGCTTAATTCCATATTACAAGGCCAAATTTGCCCTTGACCTCCTACTTTTTCATTCCAGTCCCCTATAATGAAAAGCACATCTTTTTTTAGTGTTAGTTCTAAAAGGTCTTGTAGGTCTTCATAGAACCATTTAACTTCAGCTTCTTCAGTGTTACTGGTTCGGGCATAAACTTGGATTACTGTGATATTGAATGGTTTGCCTTGGAGACGAACAGAGATCATTCTGTCGTTTTTGAGATTGCATCCAAGTACTGCATTTGGACTCTTTCGTTGACCGTGATAGCTACTCCATTTCTTCTGAGGGATTCCTGCCCACAGTAGTAGATATAATGGTCATCTGAGTTAAATTCACCCATTCCAGTCCATTTTAGTTTTCTGATTCCTAGAATGTCGATCTTCACTCTTACCATCTCTTGTTTGACCACTTCCAATTTGCCTTGATTCATGGACCTGACATTCCAGGTTCCTATGCAATATTGCTCTTTACAGCATTGGACCTTGCTTCTATCACCAGTCACATCTACAACTGGGTATTGATTTTGCTTTGGCCCCATCCCTTCATTCTTTCTGGAGTTCTTTCTCCACTCTTTTCCCGTAGCATATTGGGCACCTACTGACCTAGGGAGTTCCTCTTTCAGTAGCCTATCATTTTGCCTTTTCATACTGCTCATGGGGTTCTCAAGGCAAGAATACTGAAGTGGTTTGCCATTCCCTTCTCCAGTGGACCACATTCTGTCAGACCTCTCCACCATGACCAGCCCGTCTTGGGTGGCCCCACAGGCGTGGCTTAGTTTCACTGAGTTAGACAAGGCTGTGGTCCTAGTATGATTAGATTGACTAGTTTTCTGTGATTATGGTTTCAGTGTGTATGCCCTCTGATGCCCTCTTGCAACACCTACTGTCTTACTTGGTTTTCTCTTACCTTGGATGAGGGGTATCTCCTCACCACTGCCCCTCCTGACCTTGAACATGGAGTAGCTCCTCTAGGCCCTCCTATGCCTGTGCAGCCACTGGCTCCTTGGATGTGGGGTTGCTCCTCCTGGCTGCCGCCCCTGACTTTGGATGTGGGGTAGCTCCTCTCGGCCACGCTATGTGTGCGGTGGCAGCTGCCCGCCCTATGTGCTTACTGTTCTGTTAAATGAAGCCAGAGATCTGCCTTTGTCTGTTCTGGAAGTCTGTCTCAACAGCCCAAGTAAAATAGTCAGAGGAGGAATCGGAGGATCTCCTAGGATTCCTCATCCTGGAAATGAAAGTGGCTTCGTTCACCACCACCTCTAGGCCCCTCTGTCCAAGGGAGGGAGCCCTACAGTTCAGAAGGGGGCGATCCAGTCCCCTGCACAAGGCTCAGCCAATAGGACATGTAAAATCCTCACCCTATGAAGATGCAAAGGAAAATTCTTGAGGAATGCGATGATGGTGTCTTCGTCACTGTCAGGTGTTATCCCTGGCAGAAGTAGCACCCTATTGGAACCTAAAGGCAAAGGAATCTTTCCAAACTGCAAGATATGTCACTGCATCTTTGGCTCTGTGCAGCGATCTCTGTAAGGTATTTTTTCATTCTCACTTAGTTTAAGTTAACATATGCCTATAGGCTGTGAATGTTAGTACATTTCCATCAGTTGTATCACTATTTCATTGGAAAAACAGCACACTTGAAATGGAATTTATATTTGTTTTTGTCTTTGTAACAAGAATAGTAAAAAAAAAAAAAAAAAAAAAAACCAGAAAACTCAAGCCTTTTGAATCATTTAATCTACTGTTTATCCATATGTTTGTCTATGTGGTGGATGATTATTAATTAGCTTCACAGAAGCACCCCACATGCTCCTTTTAACCATCTTGATTTAAATTTTTGCAAGTTGAATGTGTGCCAAATCCTGCAATGTCATGTGTAAGTTATGCTGAACCAATTGGACATTCCACCCCTCTGCCATCATGATCGGTTTAACAGTAAACCAATTGGTTTGAGTGATCCAGTCCACTCAAAATGAAATTCATGATGCTATCTGGGAATACTGGTAAAAGACATTCACTCTCATTTCTAAAAATAAATAATGAAGAGACAAGTAGACCAGGAACTTTGGGAAGACTTTAGGACCACAAAGAGAGTCCACCTAGGTATAAAGCAAAATAACTGAAAGTTTGGTAAAAAGAAAAAACAAGAAAGAAACTGAGTTCCAGGTTAAATAATAGTTGAATTTTCTTAACCTTGAAAATAAAGAACATTTATAATTTACATACAGTACTAATATTAGATAGGACTCTGATAAATTTAAAATATCCAGCCACCTTCAGATGAAAGTAAAAATTTAAATCTAAATCAGTAGTAGATGAGTATTCTTGAATCAAAGCTAGATATTATTTAGTGTGTGTACCAAGTGCACACATAGTACAAGCTTGTTTATGCTTCTTGATTACTTGATTAACTTGAATTTTTATTTCTTTGGGGATATGGAAAGACATTTGAGCTATAAGAATTCATTGTTGTCTTACGTCTCATTTGTTTTGTTTCTATTTTTGAGATACATAATTGTTTTTAGATAATATTAGGAATTCTAATATGAAAGTAAGCTATTATTATATTTTAAATTCTCAAACTTGACATCAGAAAAAGTTTTGCTCCAATTAGTAACAACTTTTCTGTCTGCTTGTACATTTACACATGGCCCCTTGGCCACAAAATGTTGCTCAGAATGTCACTTCCTTTCTATAATTTCTCCTTACCTCCCACAAATGGCTAAAAAAAAAAAAAAAATGACTTCTTCATCCAGCTCCCTACAGCATTTGATGAGTATATTCTGTTTATTTGCCAAACTGCCTGTGTCTCCTTCTGGAACACAAGATTTTTGATGGCAGGGATTATGTCATATATATCTCAATATTTCCAGGGTTTGCTATTGTTCCTGACACATAATAGACATTCAGTAAATAACTGTTAGGTGATGTTAACAGTAGATTTACACAGTGAGCCCTGATTTATCTGTTTTGATTTGGCTCATACACTGAAGAAACTACCATGGAAGTCTTCTCTTTTATATTATAAACATAGCCTTCTGTAGTGTGAACATAGCCTGAGCTTAAGTTTGTTTTGCTATTTCAGGGAAGAATATATCACAGGCTAAAGAAGGTAAAGTCTCTATCCTAAGTCTGTATTTAAGTAAGTTTCAACCAGTAAGATATAACTGATTTTTTTTTAACAAAGTCATTTTTGTTAGTAACTTGTTAAGTCTCAGGCATTCTTTTATTGCAGCTTTCTAAACCTAATAACAAAGCTAAATTAGAAAGGTCAGGCACCTGTGAGAAGTTTTACTTCCCTGCCCCAAGCCAGCCATGTGGAGAGACTGCATGGGGAGAGAGATCCTTTGTTAGCCTCAGATTTTACAGTGTTCTTGACTCAGGCACCATACAAAGGAGTGAGAAAGCCATTTTAGACATTTCAGCCCCAGTGAACTGATGTGTAGAAGAATCAGGGGATTCACTTGACAGTCAGAACCAAAAGCTCTCTATCTCTGACAACTCAAACCACCACTCTATCTGGTCCCTGCTCAATTTTCTGACTCCCAGAATTTTGAGAATATTAGAGCTGTTGTTGCTTCATGTCTAGGAAACTAGAAAATGAGAGAAAAGAAGAAAACTGCATGAATCATACTTTGGACCAAGATATTATTTTTGTACCAGTGATTATTCTCTAACACAGTATTCACCGATGATTTCCTTCTAGTCACCTAGAAAAGAAGGTAGCTTCATGAAGACATGACATGTACTTTGGATCTATGGACCAACCTTAATAGGAAATAAAGCTTCTAAGACATCTGAAATATAACAGATGGCCTGCCGGATCTAGTCAGGGCTTGTCCTTGCTTACACAACAAAACTAGTGTTCCTTTGTTGCAAAAAGACTCAGTTATATGTGTTCAACAGTGCCCAAATGGTTTCAATAATTTTTTAGGAAACAATGCAATTAATAGAGAAGAAACAAAGATAGTTTAGTAAACAACATACAACATGAACTAATGTGTATAGAAACATTTCAAATTCTAAATTTCTAAATTTCTAAATTTTTCACTTTCTAATAGTAAAAATACAGTGGTAGTAGCTAGTCCATATCATGTATACTGTAGAAAATACCCCCATGCTTTCCTAGCAAAAGAAAAAAAACATGAATAGGGTTTTTCAATTTTAAAAAATCCTTATTTTTTTAAACAAGGTTTCTTTGTAATTTAATTTCTTTGTAACAAATCATGTTGGTATTATTCAAAATGTCCAAGTAATCCCTATGTAAACAGCCCCTTCCCTATGTATGTATATCTCATAGAGCTTCTAAGTTTTTTCAACATCTGGTAGTGTATGAATTGACAAGATATTTCAAATACCATTTACAAATAAGCATTCCTGAAACAAATATTGAGTGAAGAGCTATTATTTACCAAGCACTATAGACAGTGTGTTAAAAAGCAAAGACATCACTTTGCTGACAAAGGTCCATACAGTCAAAGCCATGGTCTTTCCAGTAGTCATGTACAGAGAGCTGACACAATAAAGAAGAGTTGCACAATAAGGAAGGTGAAGTACTGAAGAATCGATGCTTTTGAACTGTGGTGCTGGAGAAGACGCTTAACAGTCCCTTGAAAATCAAGATCAAATCAGTCAATCTTAAAGGAAATCAACCCTGAATACTCTTTGGAAAGATGGATGCTGAAGCTGAAGCTTCAATACTTTGGCCAACTGGTGTGAACAGCTGGAAAAGACCCTGATGCTGGGAAAGATTGAAGGAAGAAGGAGAAGAGGGCGCGGAGGATGAGATGGTTAGATGGCATCACCAATTCATTGAACATGAACTTGGGCAAACTCCAGGAGATGGTGAAGGACAAGGAAGCCTGGGGTGCTGCAGTCCAATGAACTTGGGCAAACTCCAGGAGATGGTGAAGGACAGGGAAGCCTGGGGTGCTGCAGTCCATGGGGTCACAAAGAGTCTAACACAACTTGGTGACTCAACAACAAAGTGCTGTTCCAGGAGCTGAGGATATAAGTATGAGCAAAACAAAGGTCTTGTCCTACCTAATGTAGTTTAGAACCTAATGTAAGATTTAGATGTTACCCATAATCCTTAAAACAGAAAAGCTGAAAAGGAAGTAGGCAAGAGGAGGAGCTTTGCAGTATGAGTGTTGAGGAAGGCTTGCTATAGAAGTGACCTTTCATCTGAGTTCTGATGGATGACGAAGCATTGCCTTAACCTGAGGAGCTGGGGCATTGACTAATGTTCTAGGCTAGTAATGAGTATATGAAAAGACAATATGTGGGAGAAAGCACAGAACACTCAAGTAATTAAAGGATTCCAGCTGATATATAGAGAACTGAGTCATTTAAGACAGGACTATAGAAATAGGGGCCAGACCTCAGATGGCCAGTATGATCTAGAAGGATTTAATTTTTTTGTTCCATAAGAAATGTGTGAAGCTATGGTTAGAATGAGAGCACTTAAGAGGAGAATATAGAAAGAGAAGAGAAGGGGATCTTGAGTACCCTGGTATTTGAAGACTAGATAACAAAGCAGGAGCCAGCAAAGATACTGCCAAAGTGTGGCCAGGGAGATTGGAGTAAACCCAGAACAGTGACATAAAATTGAAAAGAAAATAGAAATTCAAGAAAATGAGTGCACTCAGCCTTGTCAAATGCTGCTGAAAGATTAAATACACATTGGCTGCACTATCTGGAAATCACCTGTTACCTTAGTGAGAGGCCTCTTAAGGAGGTTGGGAAGTAGTGATGTGAAATCTAGATTAGACTGAGTTGAAGGATACATCTGTGATTAAGAACTGAAGACAGAATACACAGACAATGCTTGGGAAATTTAGATGTGGAAAAGAGACAATAAATAGAGAAGTGGTGAAGGGAAATGGAATTAGGAGGCTGTGGAGTTAATAAATAGAGACGTGGTGAAGGGAAATATGGGAATTAAGAGGTTGTAGATATATCTGTTTATGGAATGTATGTGTTTTAAGATGAGAATAGCTAGTGAACACTTCAATGTTCCATGACAAGGACTCAGTTGGGAGGAATATGCTGAAAATGGAAAAATGAGAAGAGTACATCTATAGTAAGGATCAAGAAAAAGCAGACAGGAATCAAAAACAGGGTGTCGGCAAATGTTTGACACGTTATACTTACGTATACAGTTTATATTTTCAGACAATGCATATTTCCACCCTTATGCCCCTTTCAATCTTCCCAAGTTCTTAGAATCAAATCAGAAAACTAATGTATTTAAATTGCTATGAGAAAATTCACATCTCCATTGTTAAAGGAACAGATTTTGTCCAGGAAAGATGCAAATGAACACATTCAATTATGAATATGTTTTTCATAAAACAATGCAATGATTCAAGATATTTAATAAAGACAATGAATTGCAGTTCTAATGAAAGTAAAATTTTTGGAAAATTTGTACAGCTTTGCACAAGCTGGTATTGTTCATTAAATCATAGTTTGATTAACAATTTATTTCTATTAAAATGTTTTAAATCCAAGTTACTTCATATTCGTAAGAAAATAATGCCCATTTCCTTATTACTTAAACTAAATAAGAAAACCAAATTGAGTTATTTTTCTCTTTTATTTCATAGTTGTACATAGAAGACAGATTAAAATTGCTTCTTATCCAGCAACAAAAAGGAATATAAGTCCTTTTTTAGTCTAAATATTAGTCTAAGTAATAAAGCCTGATGGGCTACAGTCCATACAGCCACAAAGAGTTGGACATGACTGAAGTGATCTTGCATACACAGCATCAGAGATGAATTCTAGAAACTACATGTGAGCAGAAATGTGAGTGTTGGTTACAGTGCATATACGTTTTTTAATCAAGTTATACACTTAAAAATTATTGTATGTCATTGTACATAAATTATAACTCAGTAAAATTGCACTTGATTATTTCCATTAAAATTCAATAGCAAAAGGGATTTGTTAATTTTAATCAATACTTTTTTTTGGTACTTATTACTTGCCAAAAAAAGACCAGACCTCTTCAGAAAATTAGGCTTATTTTTTGCTGGCATCCTCTCTTCACCAGCCTGTATTATCTGAGGTCACATTTTTATTGTGGGCATTGAGCCACTTCAAAGAGTCCCCAGGTATATTCCAGAATCAAGTAAGAGATTGTTCTGCTGCATAAATGCGTGCTAAGTCACTTCAGTCGTGTCTGACTCTTTGCAACTCCATGGACTGTAGCCTCCAGGCTCCTCTGTCCACGGAATTCTCCAGGCAAGGGTACTGGTATCTGCAAACAAATACATCAGCTGTGTTTCCACTCACTCAGTCTCCCCATTCAGCCACCATTTCTAACTATCCTAACAGCTTTGGTACCACTGCTTCCCCCTTGAGTCTGATTCTACACTAAGTTGGCTTACTTGTAGGGAAGTAAAAGCAGTGCCCTCATTTTTGCCAAACTTTCCCGTTTATGAAACAGTCTCAGCCTTTCAGTTCAGTCCAGTTCAGTTCAGTTCAGTCGCTCAGTCGTGTCCGACTCTTTACGACCCCATCAATCGCAGCACTCCAGGCCTCCCTGTCCATCACCATCTCCCGGAGTTCACTCAGACTCACGTCCATCGAGTCAGTGATGCCATCCAGCCATCTCCTCCTCTGTCGTCCCCTTCTCCTCCTGCACCCAATCCCTCCCAGCATCAGAGTCTTTTTTAATGAGTCAAATCTTCTCATGAGGTGGCCAAAGTACTGGAGTTTCAGCTTTAGCATCATTCCTTCCAAAGAAATCCCAGGGCTGATCTCCTTCAGAATGGACTGGTTGGATCTCCTTGCAGTCCAAGGGACTCTCAAGAATCTTCTCCAACACCACACTTCAAAAGCATCAATTCTTCAGCGCTCAGCCTTCTTCACAGTCCAACTCTCACATCCATACATGACCACAGGGAAAACCATAGCCTTGACTAGACGGACCTTAGTCGGCAAAGTAATATCTCTGCTTTTGAATATACTATTTAGGTTGGTCATAACTTTTCTTCCAAGGAGTAAACGTCTTTTAATTTCATGGCTGCAATCACCATCTGCAGTGATTTTGGAGCCCCAAAAAATAAAATCTGACACTGTTTCAACTGTTTCCCCATCTATTTCCCATGAAGTGATGGGATTGGATGCCATGATCTTAGTTTTCTGAATGTTGAGCTTTAAGCCAACTTTTTCACCCTCCTCTTTGACTTTCATCAAGAGGCTTTTTAGCTCTTCTTCACTTTCTGCCATAAGGGTGGTGTCATCTGCATATCTGAGGTTATTAATATTTCTCCTGGCAATCTTGATTCCAGCTTGTGTTTCTTCCAGTCCAGCATTTCTCATGATGTACTCTGCATATAAGCAGGGTGACAATATACAGCCTTGACGTACTCCTCTCAGCCGTTCAGTTGCATATAATGGTTGAGATTACTTCACTCTGCACTACTGCTGTCACAGCCTATTAACCTCTGATTGGTCTTTCTTTGTTAGATCTAGTCATCCTGAACACAGGGAACACTCCGAGTATACTAATACAAGTCCACCTCTTTAGCCATCTCTTTCTATTCAAGGATAAGCCTCATCCCAGTTTCACTTTCTGTGGGAATACTTGTTGCCTTTGAGAAAAACTATAAACCCCTAAGAGCAAAGTGTGTACTCACCTATGGATCAAATTCAACAATTCCATCAGAACTGAATAGTCCAACTACAGTACAATTTCTGTTATCCAGACACATCTCTATATACTAACTGGTGTTGAGCTCTATCTACAACAACAATTCTTTTTTAGCTACCTCTTCAAGAAGAGATGCTGACTCAGCCTAAGTATTACCCTACTTTCCCGACTGTTTCACCTTCTCATCTCAAATACACATCACACACCAGAACAGGCAGAGTTTATAAGGGCACTACCTTATACTCCACACAAAGGAGACAAAGCTACCTCATCTCCAAGTAAAGTCTCTGACACATAGCTGTGGCTCAACCATTAATGGTATTCCACATTGTTGAATGATTGGATTTAGATTTCTAAATCCAAAACACATGTTCCTCAGTTTTCATTGTTTCTTCAACAATCTTGGGCAATGTTATCTATGAGTTTAAGTAGGTGTCTTTATGACATACTTTCCCAAGCACATCCCCTCAAAAGATAACTTTTTACAAATTTAAAACTCAGTTATTTTCTTAGAGAGACAAACTTTCTTTAAATCTTTATTTTTTATAATTCATCCAATGAGTTTTTTTATTTATTTTAATTGAAGGCTAATTACTTTACAATATTGTAGTGGTTTTTGCCATACATTAACATGACTCAGCCATGGGTGTACATGTGTTGCCCGTCCTGAACCCCCCTCCTACCTCCTTCCCCATCCCATCCTTAAGGGTCATCCCAGTGCACCAGCCCTGAGCACCCTGTATCATGCATTGAACCTGGACTGGTGATCTGTTTCACATATGATAATATACATGTTTCGGTGCTATTCTCTCAAATCATCCCACCCTTGCCTTCTCACACAGAGTCCAAAAGACTGTTCTATACATCTGTGTCTCTTTTGCTGTGTCGCATATAGGGTCATTGTTACCATCTTTCTGAATTCCATATATATGTGTTGTATTCTGCCTTGGTGTTTTTCTTTCTGACTTACTTTACTCTGTATAATAGGCTCCAGTTTCATCCACTTAATTAGAACTGATTCAAATGTATTCTTTTGAATGGCTGAGTAACATTCCATTGTGTATATGTACCACAGCTTTCTTTAAATCTTTAAATCATATTTTTTTACAAG
>SJYQ01000091.1:287356-325327 GCA_006410935.1 Redunca redunca | reverse complement strand
TGATTTATTAATTGAATATGCTAATCATGAGATTTTGAAGTGGAAAAAAGGAAGAAAACAAACAGAAACCTTAAATGACAAAAGAAAATGAATAAAAGAAAAGATGGCCAAAAAAGAGGAAAAAAAGGAATTAATGAAGAAAAAGGAGGATTTAAAAGTAGAGAGTAAGACCAAAAAGGGGAAAGGAGTGGGAATATGATCCTAATTAAAACATATTTAAATTTGCATTAGTGGCTCAGTTGGTAAAGAATCTGTCTGCAATGCAAGAGACCCAGATTTGATCCCCAAGTCTGGAAGATTCCCTGGAGAAGGAAATGGCAACCCACCCAAATATTCTTGCCTGGAGAATTCCATGGACAGAGAAGTCCAGCAGGCTACAGTCCATGGGATCACAAAAAGTCAGACATGACCATGCAAATAACTTTTCATTTCATTTTTCCAATATACTTCATACAACATCTTCACATCTTTGCAGTTTTCAATAAAAGGCTCTAAACCCACCTTGTGGAGTTTGCTTTTCTCAATTTTAATCAACAAGCCAAGCAACAAAACACATATTTAAAAAACAAATGTATTTTTCTCAAATTTATCCTAATTCTTTCACAGCACAATGTCTGGGATATGCAAAATAAATCTGCAGCTACAATTTCTCCTTTGTGGCCCTGATTTCATTAATATAGTTATCTGCAGTAATGAAAGGAGATCTAGCTTGATACTTTAAAAAAATGAATAATAACATAACAATTAACACATATGCATTAGATACCGTGTGGAGCACTTTATACATCTTATCGTTAATGATTGTCTCAACAACACTGTCAGGTTGATACAGTTGAGAAAACTAAGATTCACAGAGATTAAGCAAAATGTCCACAATTCTACACCAGATATCAGGATCTAGTCTGTCTGATGTCACACCAACACACTTTCCTCTACACCATTGGAGATTTTTGGAAATTTATCAACCATTATTTCCTATCTCATTAGGATACCCACACTATTTCTGATGTTCTTTGTAATTTTCACTCTGTGTACTACAATTTTTTTCTTATCATTTATCCTGAAAAATCTAAAAAAGTCCTTGGGTTTGCTGATTATCAGTTCCTGTCTAAAGCTGATGTGATTTTGGGAGCAGTCACAAACATGGCTCTGACTTAGTTTGTGCCAAAAAAATCCTACAATACACTGCAAGTGGCCACATTTGGATGCTTTCCCTCCACTTATTATGGGTCACAATGTCACATCTAAATTCCTAGTCATATCATTGATAAGACTTTTCTTGCTGCAAAATTCCCTAAACACTTTGCTACTGGACTACATTCTGCCTGAATACATGGGTTCTTATGATTTCAAAGATAGGCTCAGACAGTCTTCTGCAGGACAGAAAAATGTGGTCTTATGAAGCCAGTTTCTATAGAGTCACACAGACAAACAGACACACAAAGATAGATGGCAGGACTGGAGATGTCAAGAGTCATTTCTGAGGGGGGAAAAAGTTCCCTCTGAATCATACATCTGCTTGGCCAGACAAATTTCTATTCAAAGATCAAAAAAAAAAATGAATTTGAAGCTTTTGGCAGAAAGCCTTTGAATGCTGTACAGCTAATTTCCCAAGATAATAGCAGGCATTGTATCATGTTTGTTTGGTTCTTAACACATAAAATCACAAACTTGTTTGATTTTATTTTTATTTTTTTATAGAAAAATTAGTTAAATTAAAAGTTACTGCCTTCTTTTGCTGAAGGGGTAAAAAGGATATAGGTTTTTAATTTTCTTTCATGAACTGAAAACTATTTCAAAGTATGAAATACTCCAAGTATAATAGAAAGGAAATGAACAGAGGCCTTAAACTGCTATCTCTTTTTGTTTTGACACAACCACAACTGAACATGGCATTCAGTATATTTTACAATAGTGGAACAGAAGAATACAGTAGTAATGAATAGTGCTTAACACAGTCTGTCTCATTTTTCAAGACAGAAATGTCCTGTAGAACGAGTTTAAAGAAATGAAATTTTGTAAAAAAGGAAATTGAAGGGAAAAATTGGACATAAACTGTGACCCTTCTAGGAGTCTGAAGCTGTAAAGAAAACAAAAGTAAAAGGAAGAAAAAAAATCCATATAAAAGTGGTTGGTAAGCACCCTGTTTAAAGAGAGAAAATATTTGAACAAGAGCTATATTAATACTTGCCTGGATCCTTAATACTTATAACAAAGTCTAGAAATGAAGGAAAGAAAAAGATAAAAGCTAACAATGGAAGAAAACTGAAGGAAGGAGAAAAAAATAAGTTGCAGAAAACATAAGAAGTTTTAATGTTTTTAAAGTTAAAATGTGCATATGGGGAGAAATAAGGAGAACACATCATCATCACGTATCAGTTCAGTCACTCGGTCATGTCTGACTCTTTGCAACCCCATGAACTGCAGCACACCAGGCCTCCCTGTCCATCATCAATTCCCAGAGCCTACCCAAACTCATGTCCATTGAGTCAGTGATGCCATCCAACCATCTCATCCTCTGTTGTCCCATTCTCCTTTCACCTTCGATCTTTCCCAGCATCAGGGTCTTTTCAAATGAGTCAGCTCTTCGCATCAGGTAGCCAAAGTATTGGAGTTTCAGCTTCAACATCATCCTTCCAATGAACACCCAGGACTGATCTCCTTTAGGATGGGCTGGTTGGATCTCCTTGCAGTCCAAGGGACTCTCAAGAGTCTTCTCTAACACCACAGTTCACAGCATCAATTCTTCAGCACTCAGCTTTCTTTATAGTCCAACTCTCACATCCATACATGACTACTGGAAAAACCATAGCCTTGACTAGATGGACCTTTGTTGGCAAAGTATCATTGCTTGCCTAAAAATGCATCATCTGTATAAAAAAGATAAATTTGCACAGCTTTACTAACCTCACAGATAATTCCTAATTTTACCCCCAAACCAGTGGTTCCTACAAGCACAGTAACTACCTACTCCTGGGTGAGGCCATAAGCAACTTTAAACAATGGAGTTACATTATACTTAATGGAGTAGGAAGAGACTTAAATTTTTTCTTATGGACAATTTGAATACTTAACAAATTTAATTGATGTAGAGTCCTGACAGTTGAGAAATTTTATATCTGTAAACAAACTCAGAGTTCATTTAGTCATAGAATCACACAAAACTAGAATTGAAAGAAAGGTTATCTCATGTGTACTCCCATATTAGTGTGGATTTCTCTATATTAATGTCACCATTAGGTGATCTTCAAGACTATGCTTGAAAACTCAGTTATTTTCAACTTTTTCACTCTGTAAGTAGCAAAGATAAACCCCAAGGAAGATGAATATTTTGCTTTTATCCCCATAGATGCTCATTTATAGATAAGACAAATCCTTAAGAGTCAAATGGATCTTGAAGACATTGAACTTTAATCTGCATTAGAGAGGTTGATACACTGCAGAGCATTGCATGACTTGACTTTACTAATTTACACTGTAGTTTCCCAAGACCAATGAAGTTTTTTTTTCTTGTTTTGATGAATTGAGAGGATAGAGAGGGTGGCAGGAGGTAGGGAAAGAAGTTGAAAGACTCGTTTTCCTCAGAATATATTTTGGAAACATTAAGTGGCTTTTTCAAACATATACTATATATAACCTAAATCTCAAAACTCTCAGGTATTAGTCTTGAATCATGTGTTTTTGTACTTTCATTGGATGTGAAATATTAACCTTTGATCATTTTCTATATCAAAAATTTTAGAATTTCCATGACCTCAATCAACTTCCTTCTAAGACTCCATGAGGTTCTTTCCTCGTGGATGGATAAGCTGCAAACATTGGTTTGAAGAAAATAACATAGTGGGCTGGGGGAAGGAGGGATTGTTTATATGGTTCTTGGCTTCAAATGATCTCCCTACAACTACTTGAACTTGACTAATCAGAGGCTGGTTTAATGCATTTGAAAATAGAAGTTGTGTCCAGAAAGCTTTAGCTCACGTGTCATCCATGCCTCTGTATTCCAACTGACAAAAGTTGTACAAGGAGAGACCTGAGCAAATTTTCAAAATAATGGTTAATTGGTATCTAGAAAAAATAATAAGGATCTAGACATGGGACAAGATAGGTGGGAATAAAGATACAGAAAAGGAACCAAAGAAAATACCAACTTAAATTCTGCCTAGGTCACCACTGTGACCTAATATGCTGATTCATTAATTACAATTCTGCTCTTCAAAGAATCTTCAAAATGTTCAGAATGTGTCTTCAGTTGAGGGGTCCAAATTTTGATACAGTACTATGTGAGGGTTTTTCTCTGAAATAAATATTTTTAATCTTTTTATAAGCATTTCCCACTTTGCCATTCTAGGGAGTAAAGATATCTTAGAAAATTCATTTTGATACCAAAAGATAATTAAGAACAAAATCTATCAAATATTAGGAAACCATAATGAGCCTCTTATTCAACTCCACATAACCAGAAAACAACTTTCTTCTTTTTTCTGATCTTATTCAATAAGAAATTATCTGTTGCTCCCTTTTTCTTTGACAATTGGCCATAACAGCAGTCACAAAAAAGAACAACTTCCTCAGAAACAAAAAGCTTCTTTATTCCTTATAAATGAAATTTGGTGACCAAAGAAGAGCATAAATCAAAGATCAGAAGTCTTACTATAAGAAACTGTGGCAGCAAACACATAATGAAAAAATATTTCCTTTCAGCTGGAATAATAATAAAAAGTGGCATCCTTCAACAATGTAGAAAATATGAATAAAAATTCCCTAAGAAGAGTATATTTGATCTGTACCCTGATTCCATTATAAAGCCCTGGTTCCAACAATAAAATCTGCTACTGGCCATTCCTTGTTTTGAATCATTATTGCCCTAGAAACAAAAGCAATGGCATTGAATGACTTGCTTATTCAGCAACTCGAAATATTAAAAATGATTTGGCTAATTCATGTGGTGCCTGACTCACATGCTTATTCCCTAATTTTTCCTTTAATTCAGTATTTGCTGATTAAATATGTGTTCTCACAGACACCCAGCCCTAAGTGTACAACAGCTTAACTGTGCTTGAAATCTTCCTTAAGAGCTCTGAGTGAAAGAAAAATATTGTTCTAATTTCTCTTATAATGAGAACAGCCACTACGTGATGACAGCCAGAGGAAATCTTACATTGACATGAAATGCTTTATTTCAGGATTTAATTTTAACCTCAAAAACATGGATTTGCCTGGCTGTTCCAAGTGTTTTAGAAAAAGACTCACTTCAAGTGTCTGTAAACTGATTTCACAAGATACGTGGTGACATTTAGGTTGCTTGGTAAATGCAAGAACTTATCTTAATACCGGGGTGGCACTGAAAGCCAGCTTTGTAAACTGGACTGTACTTGTCATTTCTTGTCATTCCCACTATAGGATTTATGACTCCTGTAGCAGACATGAGAAGAAGCGAAGCAATTTGGAGCCAACAGTCTAAAGACATAACATACATGGCATCTCTTCTATCATGATCAGGCAGAATGTACATCACAAAAGAAAGGGGACATTAATAATTTTTGTATATCCTCCCTTTCAGTTTTGTTCCTGTTTCTATGTTGTTTACATCACTGGCTGGGAAGAAGGAAATTGTTATTGTAGATATCTTATGTATAACAAAGAGAAATTTTCTTTTTTTTTAAACAAGTCAAACATTTCAGATATTTCCTTCTGGCATATTTTTTCAGTTTCCCTAGTAAACATTTACTCCCAGTTTGAAGACTGAGATAGACATCAACATTATTCTTTTGTGACCATAGCTATGTTTTTGGTTAGTTTTGTGTCAAAAAGAAAAAAGCCAAAACAAAATAACTGAGCATAAAAATGAAACAAAATGAAGCAAAGTTATGTTTAGAAGTAGTTTAGAAAAAATGCTACCAATGTGGAAGAGGGAAAAAGAGGAAGCAATTATAAGAACATGAACATTACATCTAGAAACACCTCCAGGAATTTAAGTTCCATTGATATTAGTATGCTCTTTTCCATATCACTCTCTTGCTCTGTTCTTTGGCCTCTCTCCCAACAGGTGCAATCCTTTCCTCATACTTGGGTCTCCACATTTTTTCCAATAAAACCTGAAAATCACAACTAAAGGACAGAACCTGCTGGCTTCCTTGGTGGCTCAGTGGTAAAGAATTGGCCTGCCAATAGAGGAGACACAAGTTCGATTCTTGGTCTAGAAGATCCCACATGCTGCAGAGCAATTAAACCCTTGCACCATAACTACTGAGCCTGCACTCTAGAGCCTCGGAGCCGCACCTACAAAAGCCCACACACTCTAGAGCCTGTGCTCCACAACATAAGAAGCCACCACATGAGAAGCCCGCCCAACACTACTACGGAAAAGCTCACTCAGCAACAAACACCTAGCACAGCCAAAAATAAATAAATGTTTAAAATTATTTCTTTAAATGGATCAGACCCTGTCTTGCCCAGTCTTGCAAATATTTGGTAGCAGAATTATCTCCTTTGCAAAGGATTTCATGGAGCCTTAATGCTATGAGATATTAATATTTTTTATCAAAAACAAGAAGCACCTGGAGCCATCCCATCTATTATAGAAATGATACGGTTAAGAAAAGAATCCGGTAGAAGAAAAGAGATCATTTTGAGTTCGATGTAATTGTGGGAATATCAAATAGACACATAAATTTGGCTAGACATTAATATTCTAAAGACATCTACCAAAATGGATATTGAATAGGAGTTTGCATTCCAGCAGAAGTAGATCTTGAGATAGTATTAGATGCAGGTAGTTTTATTAGGAAGAGATCCTATTAAAGGAGTAAGAAAGTGACAAAAGGAAGGGAAGACAATATAGCATTATCCTAAGACTTACTTCTGGGGAACAATGAGCATGGTTTTATTGATAGAACAAAAACTTCAGACTTATCCCATTGGATAGTTGAGAAAGATGGTGAATTGACACACCAAACATTGTCAGTCATTGGTTAAACTGCTACCAGTTATTTCTCCTGCCAAAATAATTTCTTGGCACTACTGTTTTAGCAGAAAGGAATTCCATATCCACAGAAAACCCTCAGACTGAGACATGCAGAAACTAGCAGATAGAAACTAGAGCAGGGTGCAAAAAAGTGGCATGGTTGTGAGGAATACAGGCAAGGCAATGATAGCTTGTGCCAAACAGTCAGTGGTATACTGAAGCCAGCTTGCTCTCAGCTTCAAAATCTGATTGTGCATATCCTTCCATAAGTTCCCAGTGAGTGACTTTGCATACGTAGTTTGAAATCAGCTCTGGTGGAAGGAATAACACCATGGAAATGTGTACATTTGCAAATTAACCTTTTTATCCTTTTCTTTCTATTTTGAGAATGTGTTGTTAAACATGTATGAGCACATCACTGCATAGAATAATATTTACTGAATACTACAAGAGGTAAAAACTGTGCCAGATAATTTTGTAAGTTATTTTATCTTTAATATTTCTACTAAGACTACAGAAAAAAATATTATAAAAATATGAGTTTCAACAAGCTTTGACACCAATTTGGTGTTTTCAAAATACTTCTGAACTTTGGTAATTAAAATAAATAATGTCTAAAATAATCACAAAGATGAGAAACTAGATAACCTTGTTCCAGGTGAAATACTCTGCTAAGTGCAGAATATGAGGACAGTGGAAGAGGAGTGAGAATTGGCAAGAACAAAAGGGGGGAGATGTAAATGGTCTCCTGGAGCCTGTGAGTAGATGACAAGATAATCCAGGCACTAGTACTAGGCATTTCTAAGACAGTGCTGGCTTCTTCCAGAAGTTCACAGCTAATCACAGTGAAGCTGTAATATGTATTATGTAAAGGAAAAGCATCAAATGGATGGCTCAAAGAGATGATCAATATTTAAAATGTCACTTTTTTTGATTTGTGGTTGCAAGAGGCAGGGGGGGGATGGGGTGGGGCTGAAATAAGTGAAAGAGTCAAAATGTATAATCTCCAATTATAAAATAAACACATCCTGGGATGTAATGTACAACATGGTGACTATAGTTAATAATACTCTTGCATATTTGAAAGTTTTTATGAGAGTAAATCTTCAAAGTTCTCATCATAAGAAAAAATTTCTTAGCTATATAATGACAGATATTAACTAGACTTATTGTGGTAATTATTTCACAATATATACAAATTTCAAATCATTATGTCATACACTTGAAACTAATATAATGTCATGTACCAGTTATATCTCTGTGGAATAGAGAATACCTCTATGGAATTATACCTCTATTTTTAAAAGTCACTTTTTTAATAATTCCACTAGTCTAGATTCTTGCAGGGTAATATCAGAATTTTCCTCTCTAATGGTTTAAAAATGACCAAAGTTTAGCATTTTATATTTATTTAGTTTTCTCAGAATTTGAGCAAGATATGTTTTTTAGTTTCCTATGGCATCTGGTCCCATCACTTCATGGG
Source organism: Redunca redunca (assembly GCA_006410935.1). Lineage (NCBI taxonomy): Eukaryota > Metazoa > Chordata > Mammalia > Artiodactyla > Bovidae > Redunca > Redunca redunca. The sequence continues at coordinate 316,880 of SJYQ01000091.1, read as the reverse complement.
AGATAGATGGAAAAACAGTGGAAACAGTGTCAGACTTTATTTTGGGGGGCTCCAAAATCACTGCAGATGGTGATTACAGCCATGAAATTAAAAGACGCTTACTCCTTGGAAGGAAAGTTATGACCAACCTAAATAGCATATTAAAAAACAGAGATATTACTTCGCCAAAAAAGGTCTGTCTAGTCAAGGCTATGGTTTTTCCAGTGGTCATGTATGGATGTGAGAGTTGGGCTATAAAGAAAGCTGAGCACCAAAGCATTGATGCTTTTGAATTGTGGTGTTGTAGAAGACTCTTGACAGTCCCTTGGACTGCAAGGAGATCCAACCAGTCCATTCTGAAGGAGACAGGTCCTGGGTATTTTTTGGAAGGACTGATGCTAAAGCTGAAACTCCAACACTTTGGCTATCTCATGTGAAGAGCTGACTCATTGGAAAAGACCCTGATGCTGGGAGGGATTGGGGGAAGGTGGAGAAGGGGACGACAGAGGATGAGATAGCTGGATGGCATCACTGACTCGATGGACATGAGTTTGAGTAAACTCTGGGACTTGGTGATGGACAGGGAGGCCTGGCATGCTGCGATTCATGGGGTTGCAGAGTCAGACACGACTGAGTGACTGAACTGAACTAAACAGACATTACTACCATAAGTATTAATATCATTCTAATCTGCACACAATCATCACTAATAATTGCTTTGCCAACAAAAGCAACTACATTGTCCATTACATGCCATGTCTCAGGATATTCGGTTCAGTTCGGTTCAGTCACTCAGTCATGTCCGACTCTTTACGACTGCATGAATCACAGCACGCCAGGCCTCCCTGTCCATCACCACCTCCCGGAGTTCACTCAAACTCGTGTCCATTGAGTCGGTGATGCCATCCAGCCATCTCATCCTCGGTCGTCCCCTTCTCCTCCTGCCCCCAATCCCTCCCAGCATCAGAGTCTTTTCCAATGAATCAACTCTTCACATGAGGTGGCCAAAGTACTGGAGTTTCAGCTTCAGCATCATTCCTTCCAAAGAAATCCCAGAGCTGATCTCCTTCAGAATGGACTGGTTGGATCTCCTTGCAGTCCAAGGGACTCTCAAGAGTCTTCTCCAACACCACAGTTCAAAAGCATCAATTCTTCGGCACTCAGCCTTCTTCACAGTCCAACTCTCACATCCATACCTGACCACTGGATAAACCATAGCCTTGGCTAGACGGACCTTAGTCAGCAAAGTAATGTCTCTGCTTTTGAATAAATATACTATCTAGGTTGGTCATAACTTTTCTTCCAAGGAGTAAGCGTCTTTTAATTTCATGGCTGCAATCACCATCTGCAGTGATTTTGGAGCCCAAAAAAATAAAGTCTGACACTGCTTTCTGCAAGCAATAAGCCCTCTATGTTAGATTCCATTTTTTAACTTAAATTTTTATAATTGTTTTAAAGCAATTTTAGCACTCTATTTTAATTAGGCAGAAATTAATACTATATTAAATTCCAAAATAGTCAATAAATTAAAAGCATTAGTAGAAACTGAAGGGTTTCTAAAATGCCTTCAATAAATTTAAACAATTTTTAAATACTAGAGCACTTTTCAAAATTTTGTTTGAATGATCTCTTCACAAGTTGTCTGAACCCATTGCACCCTATTCTGAAAAGATATTCAAATGCTCAAACCACATTACATTTGATACAGGGTATTAAAAAAAAATAGAAAATTCTGAAGTAACTTCCAAAACAATACCTGCAAACAAAAGAATCCACTATAGTGTAACTTTGAATTTAGGGTTGACAGACACTGACATGGCAAACTCTACAAAAATTCTTAAGATAGAAGTCTATTTGCAGCAGCAACAACAACAGCAGGAGAGGGACTGATGACAGGGAAAATACAACTTGGCTGGTGTTCCTACTGGTACACCAAGGAGATACCTTGGTAAATCTGTTGCTTATTCTTGAGCAAACTCCCCTTAGGAGAAATACTTAGCCTAAGAGGGTCTAGGTTCATAATTTATTATACTTAGCACTTAACTCATCTCAGAAAAACCCATAAGGATCTCAGTTATTCATTTCACTTTGCCCCTGGAGATGGCAAACTGTGGGCAAAAAATTCCCAGTTGTTGATTAAAAACAAAAAAATCCCATTCCCAGGCAGCTAAATAGCTGCCTAGTTTGAATCAGATATTATTAAATGCATTCCGTTTTCCATGATTTTTTGCATGATTCTCCTGCTGTGGGGCATGTAATTGACAGACAACCTGAGATGCTACACTCTGAAGCCATTGCAGCTACACTGAGGCCACACTCCCCCAAGCTGCTCTCAGCAAATTATTGAGTATGATAAGGATACTAAAACAGTTTCAGTCCTACAATAGGTGTGATTCCTCACCTGAGGGCCTTTATGCTGTAATCTGAGACCCTTTCTATACAACCCTTCCTTTCTCCCTCATAGGGGCCAGACCTGTATGATGGTCTTATAGGTTCACCATCACCTCCTCTGACTCCATTCCCTTTTCCCTTATAGACACTTTCCCCAAATAAATCCCAGATATATAATCCTGCCTTAGTACTTGCCTCTCAGAGGACACCAATTCATACTACTGGTACTGAGAGTGGCCCAACAAAACAAACAACATTTAGAGTTAGGACTCAGTGCATAGTAGGCAAAGGAGATGGATGAGGTATAGATAGTCTCTGGCACAATAGCTAAAACTTTGACTGGTGATGACCTGGGCAAGGTTCAGTGGAGAGGAATGTGTAGGCCCAGTGATCCATGCATATGATAGTAGAGTTTACTGGTTATTGTTAATATGTACTGTTAGCCTGCAGAGAGATAATGAGAAACTGAAGAACAATGAGAAGTAGTGAATGGTCAAATTTAACCTAGGTAATCTGCCATCTATGGGGTCACACAGAGTCGGACACAACTGAAGCAATTTAGCAGCAGCAGCAGCAATCAAGAAACTGAACCATTGATAAAGTTGCAGAGCTCCAGAGGTATTTGAACTTCATTCAGACAGATCAATTTTGTTCAGATCAGAGCCTTGGTTATAAAAGTGTTGGATTCTGAGAAATGGTATAGGGACATTTGGATAAAGTCCTCTGAGGATATTGGCTTGAGAAAGCTGGCCTACCCTCCTAGAATGAGAGCAAGCATTTTCCCAATTCTGGAGGACATTTCAATTATATCTCCCCCAAAAGGCAACAAATGCCCCACTCAGGAACTGTCCAAGATCAAGATTATTATAAATGTTCAGTGAGAAAATGACCAGCATCAGTTAGAAGTTCCACATGTTCCCTTCTTCAAGTCAGAGCTGATGGAAGGAGAGGCAGTCACCGGGCTGGCATCATGGATATCCATGGGAATGATGGGACCAGGGGTAGCACATAGCTATAAGAAATCAGGAGCCCCTAAGCACCATAAGGATGCAAAGTAAGAGAAGCTTGGAAAAGGGCCTTACCTCTCGCATTTGTTTTCTCTAAGGAAAGCTCACCTGAAAGAAAAATACCAGAATTCTTGTTTAAAATGCAAATTTCTGGGCTTCAACTGGTGGCACAAAATTAAAATTTGGAGGATAAGCATAAAACATCACCAGTATTTACAGAGAGATATGTTTTATCTACTGTGTCCCTAGTAGCTCAGTTGGTACAGAATCTGCCTTCAATGCAGGAGACCCCAGTTCAAGTCCTGGGCTGGGAAGATCTGCCAGAGAAGGGATAGACTACCCATTCCAGTATTCCTGGGCTTTCCTAGTGGCGCAACTGGTGAAGAATCCACCTGCAGTATGGGAGACCTGTGATTGATTCCTGGGTTGGGAAGATCCCCTGAAGAAGGGAATGGCTACCCACTCCAATATTCTGGCCTGGAGAACTCCGTGGACTGTATAATCCATGGGATCACAAAGAGTCAAACACAGCTGACTAACTTTCACTTTCACTTCAATTCATATGCTTGATTATGTTGGGAGAAGCAATCCTGCTTCCCACCTCTAAATTAAAGACAGTTACAGTATCAGTATTCCTCAAGCCTCAAAAGCTGACCTCCATTTTGAGGGTTCTGGAAGTACAGAGAATTTATAACTTTACCCTCAAAACTGAACATTTTGAAACTTCCATGGTTTCTACAGGTTGCCAGTGTTCAGAACTACCTGGTATTGAGAATTCTTGAAATCCTACTCACTTAAATGTGTTTCTGAGGCTTTGAAGGAGAGTTATATAGTGTTAGAGACACAATGGTCCAGGGAAAAGTCTTACATTGCTTTGGCTTTACATTCTACTCAATTTCAATAAGAATCATCAAGGAAGAAGGGACTCAACTATTCTGGAGAACTATTGAGCAGAGGCCTAGATTTAGGGTATAAAAGCAAAATAGCACACAGTTTTACTCTGTGATTTTTTTCCCCCAATTTCAAACAATAATTCAGAATAATTAGTATAAATCATCATATTTATAGACAAAGCCATGTTATATACAAGTATAACTAAGTAATGTTATACATAAAAGTAATAACAGGTTTATAAACAAATCAATGCAATTTTTATTANCATGAATAAGATGATTACATGTGTAGAGAAACATGCATTTATTCAGATTAAAAAAAAGTTCTAAAAAATTGTCCACAAGGTAACATAAATATTTAGCACTTCTTGGAAGAGTTTGGACCTGTAGTCTGCATAATTCAAGTTACATAATTCAATGCAAATATGTTTCTTAAATTATTTAGACACCTGTTACTCAGTAAGCCTAACTGGAGAAAGGCTAATATTGATATTTATCATTCAGGTTAAATTGTAGTGTAAAAAGAATGCTGGCCAAACTTAGATGGAACAATTCACTTTCAGTGTGTTCTTCTCTGGCTTCTAATTAAATGATGCACTTAAAAAGATGATGAACTCATACATCAGAGTTGATGTTTCAAAAATAAGCATGCTGTAGTTAAACAATAAAACTCTAGGTGGTAGTGGCTGGAGGAGACATTCAATATTTTATCACAGGAAATATAATTAAGTCAATGACATCTGTGCAATGGAAGAGATGTTCTCAGTTTAGATTCATTTTGGAAGCTGTTCTCATCTTGCCAAGACTGAGGATCTATAAAGATCCTCCTACCATGTAGCTTAATTTAGTCCAGTGGGAGGCTGAGCCTTATCATGAGCAGAGAGCAGAGGCAGGAGCCCAGAAGCCAGCATTTGGTAGACAACATGCATTGGAGGAGGGCAAGTCTACTTGGACAGTTTTAGAGGAGAATATACATAGTGTTACATGTGGGCTAAGTCACTTCAATTGTGTCTAACTCTGATCCCATGGACTGTAGCCTGCCAGGGCTCTCTGTTCATGGGATTCTCCAGGCAAGAATACTGGAGTGGGTTGCCATTTCCTCCTCTAGAGGATCTTCCCAACCCAGGGATTGAACCCATGTCTTTTATGTCTCCGACATTAGCAGGCAGATTCTTTACCACCAGTGTCGGTGAAAATGTAATTGCAGTTTCAGACCATGAATTGTTAATCATCATAACTAGGGCTCAAACACATCTTTATTAATCAAAATTGGAAAAAATTACAATGGAAAGAGTAACAATCAACATATTTTTGCCAACAAGAAATAAGTAGTTTTATTCCTATAGCATAAAAATCCATGCTTTAGGATTCAATGAACTTTTGGAAAGCATTTTCTGCCTCCTGCTAGTTGTGGAAGCATTTTCCCTGCAAAAAGTCGTCAAGATCCTTGAAGAAGTGGTAGTTGGTTGGTTGGTGAGAGGTCAGGTGAAAATGGAGGATGGGGTAAGACTTTATAGCCTAATTTGTTCAACTTTTGAAGCATTTGTTGTGTAATGTATAGTCCAGAGTTGTGGAGAAAAATTGGACCCTTTCTATTGACCAATGCTGGCTGCAGGCATTGCAGTTTTGGTGCATCTCATCAATTTGCTGAGCATACTTCTCAGATGTAGTAGTTTCCCCAGGATTCAGAGAGCTGTAGTGGATCAGACTAGCAGCAGAGCACCAAAGAGTTATCATGACCTTTTTTTGTTGTCATTCAAGTTTGCTTTCGGGAAGTGCTTTGGAGCTTCTTCTCGTTCAGCCACTGAGCTAGTCATCACCAGTTGTCATAAAAAATCCACTTTTTGTCACATGTAACAATAAGATTGAGAAATGGTTCATTGTTTTAGCATAGAATAAGAGAAGACAACACTTCAAAATGACTATGTTTTTGAGGTCTCTGTCAACCCATGAGGTATCCACTCACTGAGCTTTTGCACCTTTCAGTTTGCTTCAAACGCTGGGTGCTTTGGCAACCTCTCATGCAGTTGGAAGAGGATCAGCTTCGGTGACCCTCTCAACTGGTCCTTCTCAAATTTCGGTGGCCAGACACTGTGCTCCTCATCCTTAGCCATTTGACCTGGGGCAAATCATATAATCTATATAGTTCTTTTTCAACTTAAAATTTCATTTGAGTGATGGAGAGAATATTAAAGAATTCTGTTCTTATTCAACCATAGAATTGTGTCCCTCCCAAATCCATATGTTCAAATCCTAACCTTCACTATTCAGAATGTGCCATTATTTGGTGATAGGATTTTTACAGAGATAATCAAGTTTAAATGAGGTCATGAGTACGTGTCCTTAGTCCAAGATGATCACTGTCCTTATACAAAAGAGAAAATTTGAACAGAGACACACACAGAGGGACAGTAAGCGAAGAAACTTAGGGAAAAGATGTCCATCTATAAGTCAGGAAGAGAGGCTTGGAACATATCCTTCCCTAACAGCCCTCCAAAACAACTGTGCCAACACCTTTACTTTGGACCTCTAGTCTCCAGAACCATGAGGAAATAAGTTTCTGTTGTGTAAGTCATCTAGTTTGCAGTATTTTATCATGGAAATCCTGAGAGTAGTGTTGGTAAAGAGAGATCGCTATAAAATTTATCCCAGCCATATGGTTGTCATCAAATTGTCCTACCTAGTACTGGAGCAGAGATCAGTCATTCTTCTGTAAAAGGGAATACGTTAGGCTTTGTAGACTATGTGTCACTTCTGTTGTACATTTTATTTTTATTTTTTAAAAGTGGAGTCTTATGTCACAGGCAAGATTTTTAGGATATTTTTCAATAAATTCTAAAATACCATTCAGATGCATGTTACAAATATTATCCATCTATTTCAATAATTTTTTTCAGTTATTTAAATAAAATATTATTTATCAATCAATCCTCAACTCTTTACCCACAAAAGTTCTGGTATGGCCTTAATCTCTTTTTTTTCTATCTTTTATCAACTATGAAAATGTATTTTTGAAGAAATATTTCAATGTTATAGTTGAATTTTAAGTGATATTGCTGACCAGAAAAAATTCTGCTGTTTAGAGTAACATTTATTGTGACAGTTTGATCCACCCTTCCCAAATATGCATGATTTAACAAGCTTAGTATCAACATGCCACTAGGCTTTGTCCTAAATTCAGAATTAGCTATTTTGATTCCTCAGTGATGCCAAAGTATACTTTAGGCAAAAAAAAAAAAAACCTCTGATTAATATAGCCTGTAAAAGATTGTAAAAGACTTTACACATCAAAGCTCCAGAACAGCTTCAAAACTGTATAGTCCAATAAGCACAAGCTAGGCAGTTTGTGTGCTAATAAACTGAATTTGTTTCTAAGTACTGAAATTATAATTGCAGTCTTGGTACTCACTACTATTTTTTAGGAAATCAGTTATTAGGTTTATGAAGTAATAAATAACACCTTCTTCTGCTAAAGTGACTACTCTTTATTCTTTATAAATCTATCTCTAGGCATTTTAAAAAAGCTGTCCTTCTGAATGCAAAAAAAATTCACATTTAATTCTAATCAAGGTTCAATTGTGAAGATGAAAATAGAAATTTATTGTTGGCCAGTGAGTAAACTAGCACACAATTTTTTAAGTCAGCAGATATTTCCTCCTTTATCTGTGAACATCTTATCTGATTTGCTTCCAGTTACATTTTTTCTTCTTCCGTGAACAGCAAACATGTCATTTCTATCATTCTCCTGCTGCTGGCCTTCTGGAAGATGATTGAATTACCCAATCTTTGGAAGGAACAAGCTGTTTTATGTCTCAAGTGCCATGGATTTTGTAGATTCTCTTGCTCTGGGGTCTTTCTCAGGTTATTACAGATTTTAAACTACTTTCACTGAGTAATGTTCTCCTGAGGGAAATGAAGGAATGAATACTCTGGCTGCATGGAGTTCTCCCAGGCACAAAATCGCAATGATGAGCTTTTCCTACATCTTAATGAAAGATGGAAATTGTGAGAAATAATTCAGGGTTTCTCAAACTAGCTAAGAAACTATCTGCACAGAAGTCCCCTCTGTTATTTGATGAGCTACAGGTTTTAATTCTGACCCCAGATCTTCTGAATCAAGATCTCCAAAAGGAAGTCCCATGTGCTAGTATTCTGTTGCTTCTAACAAATTACCACAGTTTGGTGGCTTAAAACAAAACACACAAAAAATGAGGCTCTTATTAGGGCATATCATCACAGAATTTCTGAGGATCAGGAGAGGAGGCACAGTTTAGCTGAGTACTCTGCTCAGGGTCTCACGGGTTGAAATCAAAGCACCATTCAGACTATTTACCTTGCTAACGTTCAAGGTCCTCTACCAAACTTAAACCCTGTTGGAGGAATTCAAATTCTTGAGGTTCTGCTTATAGGACTGAGTCTCAGTTTATTAAGAGCTGGTGACTGGAGGCCACTCCCAGTTTCTAGAGGCTGCTGGCCGTTGTGGCCTTTCCATTGGCAGTTCACAACAGGGTTGTTTGCTTCCTCAAAGCCAAAAGGAGACCCTTTCTCAACAATCTGCTAAGATAGAGTCTAAATCCTAAGTATAGAGTCATAACTCTAAAATATAACTCCCAAGATTCCATAACCTAATCCCCAGTACTAGTGAATATGTTGAGATATCACTTCAATGATTATTATTCTATATAGCACATTTGATCTTAAGAGAGGATGATTATTCATGTGGACATGATTTAAATGCCACAAGCCCTATTATAAACAGAGAGTTTTCTCTACCTAATGGTAGAAGAGGAGGGCAGAGAGATTGGAAGCACAAGAAGGGACTCCAACATGCCACTGGTGGAGACAGATGAGGCCATGAGGGAAAACAACAGCAGTCCCCAGGAGCAAAGACCAAGTTCTGACTAATAGCAGGGAAATGGGGGCCTCAACACAATGACCTCAAAGACTGGATTCTACCAACAGCACAGATGACCTTGGATGTGGATTCTTTCCCTATTCTTTGGTTAGAAGCAAATCACAGGTTCTGTCTTTACTCAAAGAGAGGGGACTACTTCAGTGGGAGTAATTCTTAACCTGGAGCCTCCAAAAAATAAATAAAATCTTGCTGACAAATTTATTTTAGTCCAGTGAGACCTATTTTTTGGCTTCTGAACTCTCAGATTGTAAGATGATAAATTTGTGTTGTTTTAAGTCACAAAGTTTGTAGTAATTTATTGCATCAACAAAAGTAATTTAATATATCATTCTTGTCCCTTAAGATCTGAATAATTTTTTTCTGAGTCAAATTACAAATACTCTTCTCTCTATTCTTGTAAAGCTTAGTTTATAACAATTGGATAATACTTAGTGCATGATCTCTCAATTATCTAAATTCAACTCTGCATCTCTCCAACTGTTAGCTGCTCAAGGGGAGGAATAGTAGTGTAAACAACTCTACATCTGGCAGTAACTAACACAAGGCCCTCCTAGCCTCTGATGCTCCATGTTTATTGAAAAAAAATTATAGTTGACTATTTTACAACAGAAGACAATTTCCATGATAAAACTTATGACAAGACAGTGATAAAATTTGTCTCTAAAAGAGACGGATTCAAAATTTCTTTGATATGGCATTATTCAAACTTTTCCTAGAGGTTTATGCAAAAAGAATAACTGCAAACATGACCTTAAAAAAATGAAATCACCTCTATTAATTGCAAGTTTTTTTTTAATGCAAGTTGCTTGTGCTATCTAAGAAAAGAATACATTCGACTTACAGTAAAGATGAGGAATATACTCAAATAACTGAAGCACATAGATCTTAATCTAGTTTAAATTTAAATCCTGAATGGCTGTAGAGTTGTCATATCTTTTATAGGGTTCTCTGTTCTTATAGTCACTGAAAGCGATCAGAACATCCTTAAAGTTTTTACAAACTAACACTGGTGCTCTTTTCTCCCCTTTATGTTAGTCCTCTTTTGTATACTTTTGTGTTACTCTGTTGCTCTCTAGTTGTGTCTTATAACATCTCTGCAGGCTGCTATTCTCTCCTTTGCAGCATTCGATCCTGAACTTGGGCTTCTCAAGTGGCGCTAATGGCAAAGAATCTGCCTGCCAATTCAGGAGATGTATGAAGAACAGATTCAGTTCCTGGCTCTGGAAGATCCCCTGGAGGAGGACACAACAACCCACTCCAATAGTCTTGCCTAGAGAATCCCATGGACAGAGGAGCCTGGTGGGCTACAATCCATGGGGTCACAGAGTCAGCCATGACTGACGTGACTTGGCACCAGAACAGCCCATCCTGAACATTAGAGGCTGAAGCTCCCTTAATTTAACAAGCCAAATTAACACTCAGTTTTACTATTTGCCAGAGAACACAATCTTCAAGATTCAAGTATTAGAAAAATAAAACAGAAGTTTTCATACGTCCTCAATTTCTTCATTGAAACTCCCTTAATCTATTTGTCTTGATGAAATATCACTTTCCTCTAAGGATATACTTCCCTTGATACTCTTTTGTGATAGTCAACCTTATGTGTCAACTTACTGGGTCATAGGGAGCCAAGTTATTTGGTAAAATACTATTTGGAATGTATCTGTGAGGGTGTATCTGAATAAGATTAACATTTGAATCAGTAGACTAAAGCAGATTGTCCTGCCCAATGTGAGTGGGTTTAATCTAATCCACTGAAGTTCTGAGCAGAACAACAAGGCTGATGAAAGAGTGTGTTCTTCATCTGACTATTGAGCTTGAATATCTGTCTCCTTCTGCACTTAGTCTGGAATTTATGCTATTGACCCTGTTGGTTCTCAGATGTTTAGGTGCAGACAAATCGCACCATTGACTCTCCTGGTTCTCCAGCTTTCTGATTTCAGATCTTGTAATCTCTCAGCCTCCATTAAAGTTTGAGTCAATTCCAAGAAAGAAAGAGAGAGAAAGAAGAAGAGAGGGGGAAAAAGGAGGGAGAAAGAAACTATTGGTTCTGTTCTTCTAGAGAACCTTGATTAATGCACTTTTCAATTAAAAGCTACACTCTTTTTGACATTCTACAGACTTAAGAATAGAAAAATTGCTGAGTAGATCCTGAAAATTCTGATCTCAATGAAATAAAAGAAAAAAATTTTTTTACCTACATGAGATAATGAATGTTGATTAAACTTATAGTGGCAATCATTTTTCAGCATATATAAGTTATTATGCTGTACCCCTTAAACTTAGTGCTACATGTCAATTAGATATCAATAAAAATGAAAGAAAAAAGTGGAGTTCATTCCCTTATTTTCTCTAGTACTACTTTCAGATCATTACTTCATCTTCATATTAAAAATTTCTGCATTTTTGTAATTATTGCCATTCTATTGCAATATCCTCTCTTTCTTTTTCTCTCTTAAATATTGTCTTTTCCCAAACTCCCCTTCCTCATACTAAGTAAATGGGGAATTTAGGATTTTGTTCTCTGTTTTTCTCTGCACCCCCAATATTATTAACATTCAGGTTCTTTCTTTCAACACCTCAGCATTCAATTTTCTGACTTTTTTACTGTCAGAGTTTTGTTTTTTTTTCTTTTTCCTTGATTTTACTCCATCATTGTCCCTTTCTCTTGCTGACTAAAAACTGGCACTTGTCATCTGCCTCTACAAGTATTAAATCACAATCTGCAGTAACTGCTGACTTTCTACACACCTTGAAAAGATCTCAGGGTGGAGATCAAGAATGAGACAGTCTGTGCTCTGGGGAAAACTGGCAGAACAGGCCTTCAGATAGATATTTTTAGAAGAGTTTTTAAGACTAATTCTTGCATCTCCTCATATATAGAAAAACACTGAATCTATTCCTCATTACTAACAGTAAACTTCGTGAAACTAGCAGGATCCTTCTGCAAAAATGTGTGCTTGATTGCATGTACCCTCCCACTTTGCCAAAATCACTTATACTGACATTCCCCCCTACTGCTTTGGAGCAATTTCCCAGAGTTGTCTGAAATGCTATTTCCCACCTTTAGTCCTGATTTTGTCCCCCAATAAAGTTTAACTCACAACTTTCACATTGTGCATTTTTTTCAGTTGACACTCTCAACAGGCATCCCATAACTCTATGACATTAAGAAGTAAGCATCAGTGATCACACTCCCAGGTCTTCAGATCACATGGAGAGCTGGGGGTTTATAAGTTGACCCTGGTGACAGAAATTTAATTTGGGCAACTCTGCTCCAAACATCTGTGACTCTTTTGGAACCAAATTAAATTGAATATATGACAATTCTCAAGACCTAAACTAATCATTGACATACAGATATTTCTGCTTACATGTCATTGGCCAATTCAAACACAACACTAATGGAACACAAAAGTATATTCCATCTACAGTGTCAGAGGAGGTGAGAGAAAATATTTGTTTGAACAATAATCCAAACCATTACATCTTTCACAGATAAACTTTTTGATGTGTCATCATATGGAAATATTCTAGTTTAAAAATAAAACGAAACATTTTCTTGTAATCAAGACCTATTGTCCATCATACTAAGTCAAGTGCTTCCCAATATATCTTTACTATGTAGAAATCTCCAATATCCTAAAATCTCTAATGTTTCACAACTTATCATTTGTTTCATATTTTTATCTTTTTTACCTTAAATTCTTTTAATATCAACTTTTCTTGTTCAACAGTCTTTCTTACCACTAACAAGACAAGCCTCAACTTAGAATTTAAAAACTGCATGATTTCTCCATATCTATATCTAGGTTATTGATTGGGTAAAAGAAAAATCATGCAATAGTATAGGTTATGTCTCCTGTATTCTAATTTTTCCTATATCCTCAGCACTTCCAGGAATTCATATAATCTACAAGAGTAAGTTTCTTCTACATTTTTCTCAAAATCTGTGTCCTCTTAAAGTTTGCATCTATGATTTACCAAAAAAAATTAGTCTTATTCTCTCTTTCTCCTGTGCTGCCCCACTCTTCATTGTCTTTATTCCAGTCTGAGAAGGTGGGAAGTTTCTTTATGAATTATTCAACATAATGATAGGGCTGTTAGTAGGAATTGCATTTTTAAGTTGTTTGTTTAGCACATTAACCAGTGTGATTAGTATTAATTTGCTTTTCTTTTCCAATGGAATGTTAAAATCTGAGATTTTGGTTGTAAATTTAAAGAAAAAGGACAAAGTAAACCATTTGTTTGTAATTTTGTTGAGGCTTTAGACTGTCTAGGCAAAAGGATCTAACTACAAGTCCATATCCTACCTCACTCAAGTTCTGCGCTAGAATTTAGGAGTAGCATAATAAAGTTTTAAACAGTGATTTCTTTTACCTGAATTTATCAGCTATGAGCATTTTCCTTTAAGTATCTAAGGAATAATAAGTATCTATTAGAAAACAAAGTCAGATGATCCTATGTCTCAATTCTCTGTTTCTCTGTTTCTGTCTTCTTCTCAAACAATTGCATTTTATCAGAAGATGAACTTACCTTATACTCCACAAAGTATAAGCTATCAAAATGACACTTTCAATTTTTCACCACAACATCTATGACTTTTCCTGAGTGTCTACCCATTGTGGGCTCTATGCCTTTTTACTAGGCAAGGCCTCCCTTACTACCCATCACTCCAACTTCCACATGTATACAATTTAAGCCTTCATATAGTTTCTATCAGATTCTAAACGTAACTTTTTTCTTTTCTACAAACAACATCAACCCCATAAACACTTCCTAAATTCCACTTTATGCTCAACTTCTATCCTTTTGCTCCCTTCCATTTAAAACTTTAAAATACATCTTCTACATTTACATTTCTAATTCACCTCAGCTCAGTTCAGTTGCTCAGTCGTGTCTGACTCTTTGCGACCCCATGAATTGCAGCACGCAAGGCCTCCCTGTCCATCCCAACTCCCGGAGTTCACTCAAACTCATGTCCATCGGGTCCGTGATGCCATCCAGCCAGCTCATCCTCTGTTGTCCCCTTCTCCTCCTGCCCCCAATACTCCCAGCATCAGAGTCTTTTCCAATGAGTCAACTCTTCATGAGGTGGCCAAAGTACCGGAGTTTCAGCTTTAGCATCATTCCTTCCAAAGAAATCCCAGGACTGATCTCCTTTAGGATAGACTGGTTGGATCTCCTTGCAGTCCAAGGGACTCAAGAGTCTTCTCCAACACCACAGTTCAAAAGCATCAATTCTTCGGCACTCAGCCTTCTTCACAGTCCAACTCTCACATCCATACATGACTACTGGAAAAACCATAGTCTTGACTAGATGGACCTTAGTCAGCAAAGTAATGTCTCTGCTTTTCAATATGCTATCTAGGTTGCTCATAACTTTTCTTCCAAGGAGTAAGCGTCTTTTAATTTCATGGCTGCAGTCACCATCTGCAGTGATTTTGGAGCCCCCCAAAATAAAGTCTGACACTGTTTCCACTAATTCACCTACAACTACAAAAGTTCAAAGACAGGTTTCTCTTACTACCACACTGCTGAAGTTATTTATTTCATGATCAGCAATGATTTCTTATTTGCTAGGGAAACTTTGTAATGCTTATCTTCATGAATTCCTAGTAGCTTGGACACTGTCAACAACCTACATTGTTGAAACGGTGTCTTCATGTGTGTTTGTGACGCTGTGTTTTTCTAGTCCCCCTCCACATTCTATTTCTGACCATATTACAATCACATTTATTGACAATGTTTCTTCCATTCATAACCCTAAGGTTGTGTTTCTTATCACCTCTTTTCTGACAATAGTCTCTCCCTGACATTGTGTTATGTGCCTCCTCTTTAGCTGGCATCTAAATTAACAAGTTGTTAAAAGAGAGGCTACTCATCATTGTGGTTAAAATTACGTGATACTTGGGTTCAAACCAGAACTCCATCACTTGCAAACCATGTAAACTTGGGAAAAACAATTTCAATGTGCATGTATGTGTAATTTCAATAAACCTCAAACTTACCATTTGTGAAATGAGGCTAATAACTGCATATTTCTTATTTCAAAGTATTGTTGCATTAAATACATATCTCCATTGGAACCAGGTCTGCAACATTTATTTACTGGATAGGTGACATGTTATTGTGATTACCTATTAGAGCTCTGTCTCCAACTCAAATGTACTTTTAACCTCAAAAGCTCAATATTCAAAGGATATTTACTAGAAACCTCCAAATGTAATTCCCCAGTCATTTTAAACTTAATATATCCAAAACTGCACTTTTCTTCTTCACTAAACCTCTTTCATATTCCAAAATATTGTCTTTCTTAGTTATTTGTGCCATCACTACCTGTTTGATCAAGCCAGACCAAGACATTTTACTAGATTTTTTTCAGCTCCCACATCCAATCAGTCATATTTCTTGTCAACTTTTCAGTATAAATTTTTTTCTAATCTATTTTTCAAAGTTTCATATTTCAAAAATATATCTTGAATTACTAGATATTCTAGGTATTTTCCTATGCATAGAAAATACATGACAAATAAAAATAGCATCCTATGGAACTTAGAGTCAAATGAAAAATAAAATTTAAATGATATTACAAATAAATGTAAACATATCTATATCTCTTTAATCTTCTAGTCTTATTAAACTACTTAATTCAGGTCATCATTACCTCTTACTTTGACTATTTTCTATGGGTCCCTACTCCTTTCAGTTTCTTCACACTTGCCCCATTTTTCAGTTATCAGATGATCTGATTAGATTAAACTCAAATTTAAGTACAGCATTCAACTGCTAAAATCCCTTCCCACTGTCCTTATGAAAATATTGAATTATTTAACAAGTGTTTACATGGTTCTATATAATCTCATTTTTATCACCTCCTTGGTCTCAACATTTTTTTTTTTTTTAGACTACCTCCTCGGCCCATTTTTAAGCACTCTTCCACTCACACTATGGTCCAATTATAATAAAGTTATTTTAGTCCATGGAGAGCACCACATCTCCTCTTGGCTAGTGGGCAGCTAAGAAGCTGCACTGTCTCCCTGCAACTTCTTGCTAACACTCCTCCCATTACTGGCTACCTTCCCTACATGCCCCATTCCAAACTTCTTCCCACAACTACGCCTAATTTATTTTCATTCTTCTGGTTTCAAATTCACTCCAATATTGGGTTATTTACTTCTTTTTGCTCTTTAAAACTACATGATACTTTCTATTAGAATAGAAGTTAACACAGAAGCTTTGTAACTTACTATTTGGTTGCATGTTTTCCTCACTAAAACAAGCAACTTGAGGGCAAAACCATCTTTGCCGTATGTACTGTCAGTTTTTTGCACAGTGCATGGCACATATTATGCATTCAATAAATACTTTGAGTATAAAATACTTTGGTATAAAGTTAAAGTATATAATAAAGAAGGGAATATTCTGAAGCAGACACAAACCAAACATTTTCATGGTACATTGAGAGGCTTCTCCAGAGTTTGGCTCTAGCTGCATATGTTGGAAACAGAAGGGAAAAAAAAGCCATACCTGGCACACAGTGGATGCTCAATAAATATTTCTCAGGTGAAAACTAGGAAAGACCACTTAGAAGTGGTTAAAATCAAAAGAAAAATTAAGGCTGATTCCAAAACAAACAGGAAAACATTGAAGGATTTCAAGACATTACATTACAATAGATATTTTACAGCAATATTCATCATTGACATGTTCAAGATTTGTACCTTATATTTTGCATATATATTTCCATTTAATCTTTTGAATAGATGAGAAATAGAGTTGTATAAATTTTAAGTTTATGTTTATGCAATCACAAAATTAGCATGATATAACAAAGGAATTCAAACTCAGAGTCCAAATTCTGAGTCCAAAGAATGCTACTTACAACAGCTGGGTCAGAGTAAGCATGTCAAGAGCTATTTCAGCAATCCTGATATGAAAAGCGAAAGGTCTATGTTAGGGTTATGACAGTGAAAATGGAGAACAGGATAAAATTAAAAGTTTTAAGTCATGGGTTATAAGCAATGAAGGTGGAAAATAAGTTTTTAAAATAACATGAAGCTATTTTTCAGAAAGTAAAATCATTCTTAATAACTTTTTAAAATTGATCAGTTAATTTACATTTTTGGATGTTCAATATTTAATTTTATTTTCAAAGCATTAATATGACTTCCCTATAGCTCAGATAGTAAAGCGTCTGTCTACAATGGAGGAGACCCAGGTTTGATCTCTGGGTTGGGAAGATCCCCTGGAGAAAGAAATGGCGATCCACTCCAGGACTATTGCCTGGAAAACCCCATGGACAGAGGAGCCTGGTAGGCTACAGTCCATGGGGTCGCAAAGAGTCATGGGTTATAAGCAATGAAGGTAGAAAATAAGTTTTTAAAATAACATGAAGCTATTTTTCAGAAAGTGAAATCATTCTTAATAACTTTAAAATTGATCAGTTGATTTACATTTTTGGATGTTCAATATTTAATTTTATTTTCAAAGTATTAATACATAATAATACTAAAATTATTAATGAGGGGTTTTTTGTAAGATCTACTTAACTTTCTAACACAATGCTTATATTGTCTCATAAAATAATATAGAATTTTACCTACCAGCAACTCAATATTTTTCTAATGTTATTGACCTAATTCAAGCTTCCCTGGTGGCTCAGAGGTTAAAGCGTCTGCCTCCAATTCGGGAGACCTGGGTTCGATCCCTGGGTTGGGAAGATCCCCTGGAGAAGGAAATGGCAACCCACTCCGGTATTCTTGACTGGAGAATCCCATGGATGGAGGAGCCTGGTAGGTTACAGTCCACGGGGCTTCAAAGAGTCAGACACACGACTGAGCGACTTCACCTTCACCTCACCTCAACTTTCTCATTCAGTCTTTTCAATACCAATGATTGTGGAGTAATGCATTTCTAGGACAGAGACTTTGGAACAAAAGCTCTAGAGGCACAAAATGTATCTTTATCATTCAGAAACAGAATAGAGGGGCAGTATATTTAGAGGGCTTTAAACACCCTTAATCTACAAAAGGATAGACTCAAATAAGAAGTTTTCTAATATTTTTCTCTCCTTAACTATTTTCCTAGATGTGTCCTCTATAAAACAGACCCTTCTTTCATCAGCTCTAGAAAAAGAATGTGGCAACCTTGCATTAGTTCTCATTCTCCAAGAAGTAAATGTCAAATTGAAATTAGACACACAACAGGTTTGCATTGTAAATGTCCATGACAGAAAAGTTAGAGAGTCAGACAAAGTAAGGAGAACTGTAAGATTATGATGCATGTCTGGTCTTTGTAAGTAAAAAGTGAAAGTGTTAGTGGCTCAGTCATGTCTAATTCTTTGCAACCCATGAACTGTAGCCCTCCAGGCTCCTCTGTCTATGGAATTCTCCAGACAAGAAATACTGGAGTGAATAGCTATTCCTTTCTCCCTGGAGTCTTCCCAACCCAGGGACCAACCCTGTGTCACCTGCATTTCAGGCAGATTCTTTACTGTCTGAGCCACTAGGGAAGCCCCTTCAGAAGGACAGACAGAGAAGAAAGAAGGACTGTGAGGGAAAGAGTCTCAGAATACAAATAGTTCTAACAAAATCTTGGCCAGACTGATGAGGAATTTTGGATCCAAAGTCATCACTCAGAAAAATCCCATATTTCATAAGATTGGGCCTGCCTTAGTGTCCATCCTGTTCTTAGTCATTAGCTGCAAGCATCCCATGGGAAGTATGGGCTCAGAGAAAACAGCACATAGCACAACTTCTAATATTGTCACTAAATTAAAGATCTTGTTCTACTCTTTTCTGGTTGTCATAGTCTCTAATAAGAAGCTTACAGAATTTTAAATTTTATTTCCTGTGAAGAAAGCTGAGCACTGAAGAACTGATGCTTTTGAACTATGGTGTTGGAGAAGATGCCTGAGAGTCCCTTGGACTGCAAGGAGATCCAACCAGTCCATTCTTAAGGAGATCAGCCCTGGGTGTTCTTTGGAAGGAATGATGCTAAAGCTGAAACTCCAGTACTTTGGCCACCTCATGTGAAGAGCTGACTCATTGGAAAAGCCTCTGATGCTGGGAGGAATTGGGGGCAGGAGGAAAAGGGGACGACAGAGGATGAGATGGCTGGATGGCATCACCAACTCGATGGATGTGAGTTTGAGTGAACTCTGGGAGTTGGTGATGGACAGGGAGGCCTGGCATGCTGTGATTCATGGGGTTGCAAAGGGTCAGACATGACTGTGTGGCTGAACTGACTAACTGACTGATGCAATGTGTTAGACTTCCCTGGTGGCTCAAACGGTAAATAATCCATCTGCAATGCAGAAGACCTGGAATTGATCCCTTGTTGGGAGCCGCATTAGGCATTACTGAGAAAATGGAGGCACGGCCCCAGCCCCCTCTCCTCATTCTGCAGACACAGACCCGGGATGAAGGAGGTAGGCCTTGTAATTCTGACTTGTTTTTTCCTCTCCTCAGCTGAGTTGACTAAAAAGGAATATTAAGATGCTTATTGTTCTTAGGAGCATGAGAAGGCACAAAGCCTTCTGCCGCTGTGCTCAGAGAATAATTCATAAAGTTAATCATTGACATTTGTTTAAGGACTTTTACAAAAGAGTGTTCCAGGATGAGCACATAGGCTGCAGCTTGAGGCCATGGAAGGGATTGCTATCTGAAACCTATTTGTGAGGAAAATGTTTATGGCAAAGGAGTTTACTGAATTTAGGGATTAGAAATAATTAAAATACTTAGAAGTTAAAAATCTAAGGAATGTTGTAAAGTTAGTGTATTTTACTATAGCTTACAGAAGTTAGGAATTTTTAGAGACATTATAGCTAGAAGCCTTTTTAAGAGATAGTGAGCTCAGGATGTTAGGGGCAAACAGGATTTAGGAAGATAAGTAGTAGACTGAGGAATGTAGCATGAGTTACAATGTAATCATGTTAACTATAGGACACATTATAGGAAGTAGATAATAGATGGTAAAGCTTATTCCGAGAGAATCGCTGAAGCAGGAACTCTGTTTGAAGAGCAACAATGATTCATGGAGATAATAAATCTGGGTGAGGGGGAACTGAAAATGTCAAACCTCTAATGCTTTTGTAAAAGTATTAAAAAAAAATCTTAAACTTGAAATAAATAGGCAGGCCAAGAAAACTAAGAGGCCGCCTCATTTTTCTCGCCGATACAATCCATCTCTTCAGGTTGATTCCCTGGCTGCTGGAGCTGGACTCCGGCAATCCCTGGGTTGGGAAGATCCCCTGGAGGAGGGCATGGCAACCCACGCCAATATCCTTGCCTGGAGAATCCCCACGAACCAGAGGAGCCTGGCAGGCAACAGTCCATGGTGTTGCAGAGTCCGGACACGGACTGTGAGCAACTGAGCACACAAGCAACGTGTTATTCTCTGGTGCTTTCAAAATTTGTTTTTTAGGAAGCAGGATCAAAATAGCAGGGTAAGAAAATTCTGAGCTCACCTCCTCTCACAGACACATCAAAACTACAACTACATATAAAATAATTCTCTCTGAAAACAACTTGAAGACTAACCAAACAGTTCTACATTTAAGAATATAAAGGAAAAACACACTGAGATTAGTAGGAAGGGCAGGGATGCAGTCCAGTCTGGACCCATACCCTCAGTGCAGTGACCTAAAAATGGAAGGAGATATCACAAACACACAAGTCAAGCTTCACAAGGTTCTCCAGTCCTGAGGACCTACACTGGAAAGAGAAGGCCCCACAGTGTCTGGCTTTGAAGACCAGGGGGCTTATGTCTAGAAGAGCCCAAGAACTGCAGGAAATCAAGGCTCTGTTCTGGAAGAGCTCAAACACAAACTCACATGCTCATTCCTAGTGCAGAGGCAGTAGATTGAAAAACATCTTGGTCATAAAATAAGATTCACTGACTAATTTCAGGGTGTGTGTGGAGGGGCAGTGATCTGGTGGAATATTCTCCATAGACAAAAGCATTGGCAAGTGCCATTTGTTTTGAATTCTCTTTCCACATAGCTGACACAGTGCTGATGGGTGTCATTTCCATCACTCTATATAAACGCAACTAACATCATGGACCCCACCAGAGCAGTTTACTGAAGACTGTCCCCATCACACTCACCAGCCCAGACTGGTCTCTCCAAAGTAGCTCTCTCCCACCATACCTGGCAGGTAGTCTGCTTTAAGACCAGTATCCACCTAAAGCAGCTCCCACCTCAGAGAATCAGGCCTGCTCACCAGTGCACCCAAATATCACAACTGGCCCCCACAACCATGAACAACAAGACCAGCCCTGCCCCCAAAAGGCAGCAGCCATGACCAAGCTTTATAGTCAGGCCCAGTGGAGACTAGATGCACACATTAAAGCACCAACAGCAATCCTGGCTAGTCCTCAGGGCTGGTCCCACACACCAGAACACGTGCAGCAGTTGCAGCATTGACACAACAGGAAGGCACAGTCACTCTACACAGAGGATGCCCCTGGAGCAGTTGACTCTGATGAACAGAGGGGATTTCTTTCCAGAGGGACAGACTTTCTACATAAGATCACTTCTTTAAGACTGGGAAATATAGTTGATCTACCTAGTATATAGAAACAAACACAGAGAGTTAGGCAAAGTGAGGAGATAAAGAAATGTGTTCCAAATGAAAGATCAAGACAAAACCTCACACAAAAGAAAATTAAAACACAATGAGTAATCTATCTGATAAAGAGGTCAAAATATGGTCATAAAGATGCTCATTGAACTGCAGAAAAATGGCTAAACACAAAAAGAATTTCAACAAGGAGTCAGGAAATGTATAAAGAGCCAATCAGAACTAAAGAATACAGTAACTGAAATGAAAAATACCCTAAATGAAACAAACAGCAGATTCTATGAGGCTGAAGAACAGATCAACAATCTAGAACACAGGGTAGTGGAAATCATCCAGTTGGAGTGGCAAAAAGGAATAGGAATTTTTAAAATGATAATAGATTAAGATATCTTTGGAACAACAACAGGTGTACTAGCATTTACTTTACAAGTATCCCAGAAGGAAAAGAGAGGGAAAAAAAGACAACATTTCTTTGAAGAAATAATGGCTGAAAACTTCCATCATGATGAAGGAAACAGACATCCAAGTTCAGGAAGCACAGAGAGTCTCAAAAAAGATTAACCCAAAGTGATCCACAACTAGAAACATAATTAAAATGTCAAATTTTAAAAATAAAGAATATTAAAGGCAGCGAAATAAAAACAACTTGCTATGTACAAGGAAGTTTTCCCAGGTAATGCTAGTGATAAAGAAGCTGCCTGCCAGTACAAGGAATATAAGAGACATGCATTTGATCCCTGGGTTAGGAAGATCCCTTAGAGTAGAAAATGGCACTGCTCTCCAGTACTCTTGCTTGGAAAATTCCATGGACAGAGAATCCTGGCAGGCTACAGTCCATGGAACCACAAAGAGTCAGACACAACTGAGTGACCAAGCATGCATGGACCCCCCCATAAAAGTATGAATTGATTTTCTAGCAGAAATTTTATAGACTAGAAGGATATGGCACAATACAACCAAAGTTCTAAAAGATACAAAGCTTATAGCCAAGAATACTCTATCCAGAAATTTTATCATTCAGAATTGAAGGAGAAGTAAGTAGTTTCCCAAATAAGCAAAATTGAAAGAGCTTACCACCACTAAACAAATCATATAAAAAATGCTAAGGGATTTCTATAAGCGGAAAAGAAAAGATCATAACTAGAACTAAAAAAATATTTGAAAGAAAAATACTCACTGGTGAAAGCAAACATATAGTAAAAGGTAATGAATCAATCACCTACAATGCTAGTATGATGAAAGTTAAAAGACAAAAGTAGTAAAATCAACTATAAGTACAATAGATAGTTAAGGGACACACATTTAAAAAGATGTGAAATATGACATCAAAAGTATAAAAGATGGGAACGAGGAGTAAAAATGTAGTGTTCTCAGAATGCATTCAAACTTAAGTGACTTTCCCTTTTAAGTTCATCAACTTAAAATAGACTGCTGTATACATAGCTTTTTTTTTTTTAATTTTTATTTTACTTTACCATACTGTATTGGTTTAACCATACACTGACGTGAATCCACCACAGGTGTACATGCGTTCCCAAACATGAACCCCCCTCCCACCTCCCTCCCTATAACATCTCTCTGGGTCATCCCTGTGCATCTGCCCCTAGCATCCTGTATCCTGCATCAGACATAGACTGGCGATTCATTTCTTACATGATAGTATATGTGTTTCAATGCCATTATTATTAACAACTTCATGGTAACTACAAACCAGAAACCGATAGTAGATGCACAGAAAGATAAGGAGAAAGGAATCCATACATTACACTAAAGAAAATTATCAAACCACAAAGGAAGAGAGCAAGAGAAGAAAAAAGGCATAGAGTATAAAATACAACCGGAAAACAATGAACAAAATTGCAACATGGGCTTTCCTGATGGCTCAGTGGGTAAATAATCTGCCTGCAATGCAAGAGACACAGGTTTCAATCCTTGGGTCAGAAAGAACCCCTGGAGTACAAAATGAGAACCCACTCCAGCATTCTTGCCTGGAAGATTCCATGAACAGGGGAGCCTCGTAGGCTATATCCCATAGGGTCACAAAGAGTTGGACATGACTGAGCACACATACATACATATACACATGGTATAAATTTAAGCTGTACAGAATAATGATTTTACTTACATAAATCATGAAGTGACTATCACACTAAGTTTAGTGAATATCCATCATCTCACATAGATATAAAATAAAAAGAAAAAATATTTTCCTTATAATGACAATTCTTAGGATTTATTATCAACATCTTTCATAGATAATATTTAGCAGTGTTACTATTATATTAATCATGAACATTACATCCCTAGTAATTATTTATAATGGAAGTTTGTATCTTTTGACAAGCTTCATCATCATACAAAGGTATTACATTATTATTTGCTCTATTTCCCACACTGTACATTTCATTTATTTCTCAATTCTTAATTTCCCTCAATTATTTCACTGATCCTCCCAGCCCCCTCCCTCTAACAATCACCTGTTTATTCTCTTATCTATTTTGTTTTGTTTTGTTATTATTATTCATTTGTTTTGTTATTTATAAGTAAAATCACAATCTATAGTATCATAATACACGGAGTCCAAAATCGAATACATCAGTCCAAGTGTGATCATCCCAGTAAAAATATTGAAGAATTACCATGTCTTTCACACACTAGCTACTACACGTTTCTATCAGAACTGCCCCAAATAGGCTACCTTTTTAAAAATTTCCACATGTAATCATATTAGGAAATAAATCTAGCTGAGTTTGTCACTTGACAAGTTTACATTGAACTGCAAACTTTTAAATCTATATGTTTTGTCAATAAATCATATTTATTTGTCATATGAAGTTGTTAAACAGATGGCAAATAAATATTTCCTATAGCTTGGTAGTCATAATCAGAACTAATAGTCACCTTTTCTAGTAAAAGTCTTGGATTATTTGAGTATCTCTTATACTAGTCTCTGTACTAAATGCCTTCATAATCATTTTATTTAATTACCACTGCAGCATGCCACAATTGGTGCAATTATTCTCATTAAAAAAAAAAAAAAAGATGAAGATAAAACAGAAATTGAGCTGAACGTGTTAAAAGTAGTGTGTAGAGAACAAAAATGAATTTAGGTCTGTGTGGCTACAAAATGCATGCTTCTCTATTGTTACACAAACAAATACAAAGATTTGAAATTAGGGCATAATGAATCAATATTAAATTTTCTGGATGTTCTACAGCCAAATATAACCATACTTGTATTGCAAGATAGTTAAACTAAATACCTAAGTATCTTATACAAACCCGCAATGGAATTACAAGCTGAATTCTATTGATAGAGATAGATGGGATCATATGATTAACTGTTTAACAAGGGTATGAAGAAACTTACAGTAAAACCTATTAATTATGAAAAGATGAAAGAGGTCCAACAGGGACAGGATGAAAATCCTGCAGTCTTCCAAAGGAGATTAGAGGAGGTTTTTAGGAAGTATACAAATGTGGATCTCTCCTTCCCTGAGGAATGTGTCCTTTTGGCTATGCATTTCATAGCCCAGTGTGCCCCAGACATCAGGCACAAACTCAGAAAGCAACTGCTGGTCCTCAGACTCCAATGAATGATTTCTCCAATCGGCTTATTCAGTTTTCAATAATAAGGATGTGGCTGAAAAGACTGAATGTACCCAGAGAAATATGCAAGAGACCCAAACGATTGCAGTGGCTCTGTCTGCTCAGAGACCACCAACTAGGAAGGTTGCCTTTTCTGGGCCCATCTGGTGCTGGCAGACCACAAGGCCCATGGGTACCCATTCAAGATCAGTGTATCATGTGTAGACAAAAGGTACCCTGGGGGAAGGACTGTGGTCAATGTGTCCTTTGCAAGCAGCCAGGACATTGTCAGAGGGAGTGCCCCAGATGCCAGAGAGCAATGGGGGCCCTTCAGACATGATGGCTTTGCAATCAGAAGACTAACGGGGCCCAAGGTTGAAATTGGCTCTGCCTAGAGATACTGTTTACATAACTAATGTTCAGCCATGGATGATCATTGATGTGGCCAGCCACTCATAGACACTGGTGCAACCTTCTCAGTCTTAACTCAAAGGATTGGAAACCTTAACAATCATAAGGAATATGTAATGAGTTTGTCAGGGAAGAAACAAGGACACACTTTCCTAGAGCTCATTTTGTGCAATGCTAATTCTGAAGGCAATCAGCCCTGGGATTTCTTCGGAAAGAATGATGCTAAAGCTGAAACTCCAGTACTTTGGCCACCTCATGTGAAGAGTTGACTCATTGGAAAAGACTCTGATGCTGGAATGGATTGGGGGCAGGAGGAGAAAGGGACGACAGAGGATGAGATGGCTGGATGGCATCACCGACTCAATGGACGTGAGTTTGAGTGAACTCCAGGAGTTGGTGATGGACAGGGAGGCCTGGCATGCTGTGATTCATGGGGTTGCAAAGAGTCGGACATGACTGAGCAACTGAACTGACTTAACTGAATGGTCAGTTGTTTTTACATTCATTTCCATTTGTGCCTGATTGTCCCATCTCTTTAATAGGATGAGATTTATAACTAATTTATGGGCCACTCTGTTTCTGGAAAGGCAAAGGAACCACCCTCATCACCAAATGATTTTAACAGAAAACAGAAAGAGACGGATTGAATCTAAAGTTGGAATAGAAGACATAATAGGCCCTGGAATGTAGAATATTGAGGTTCCAGATCTGGCCAAAGAGGTCCAGCCAGTGGTTGCTATACAAGATCCTCAAGAAATGACTGTTCAGTGTAGAGGTCATCAGTCTCAGATTCCCAGGTCTAAATTGGAAAAGGAAATCGCTGAGCTGACCAAGAAGCAAAGAAAGCAGATTACATACCAACAGATAAAACACAGGCAGTTTTAAAAGCCCTAGCCTTAGTAGAGGAAATTCCACAACCTTGCTATGCCAAGAAAGAAAACTATGCTAAACGTAAGGGGTAAATACGTTTAGTTCAGTCACTCAGTCGTGTCTGAATCATTGCGACCCCATGAATCACAGCACACCAGGCCTCCCTGTCCATCACCAACTCCCAGAGTTCACTCGAACTCACATCCATCGAGTCAGTGATGCCATTCAGCCATCGCATCCTCTGTCGTCCCCTTATCCTCCTGCCCCCAATCCCTCCCAGCATCAGAGTCTTTTCCAATGAGTCAACACTTTGCAGGAGGTGGCCAAAGTACTGGAGTTTCAGCTTCAACATCATTCCCTCCAAAGAAATCCCAGGGCTGATCTTCTTCAGAATAGACTGGATGGATCTCCTTGCAGTCCAAGGGACTCTCAAGAGTCTTCAATACTACAGTTCAAAAGCATCGATTCTTCAGTGCTCAGCTTTCTTCACAGTCCAACTCTCACATCCATACGTGACCACTGGAAAAACCATAGCCTTGACTAGATGGACCTTTGTTGGCAAAGTAATGTCTCTGCTTTTCAATATGCTATCTTGGTTGGTCATAACTTTCCTTCCAAGAGGTAAATGTCTTTTAATTTCATGGCTGCACTCATCATATTTAGTGATTTTGGAGGCCAGAAAATAAAGTCTGACACTGTTTACACTGTTTCCCCATCTATTTTCCATGAAGTGATGGGACTGGATGCCATGATCTTCCTTTTCTGAATGTTGAGCTTTAAGCCAACTTTTTCGCTCTCCTCTTTCACTTTCATCAAGAGGTTTTTTAGTTCCTCTTCACTTTCTGCCATAAGGGTGGTGTCATCTGCATATCTGACGTTATTGAGATTTCTCCCAGCAATCTTGACTCCAGCTTGTGCTTCTTCCAGCCCAGCGTTTCTCATGATGTCCTCTGCATAGAATTAATTAAGCAGGGTGACAATAGACAGCCTTGACGTACTCCTTTTCCTATTTGGAACCAGTCTGTTGTTCCATGTCCAATTCTAACTGTTCCTTCCTGACCTGCATACAGGTTTCTCAACAGGCAAGTCAGGTGCTCTGGTATTCCCATCTCTTTCAGAGTTTTCCACAGTTTCTTGTGATGCACAGTTAAAGGCTTTGGCATAGTCAGTAAAGCAGAAAAAGATGTTTTTCTGGAACTCTCTTGCTTTTTCGATGATCCAGCAGATGTTGGCAATTTGATCTCTGGTTCCTCTGCCTTTTCTAAAACCAGCTTGAACATCTGGAAGTTCACGGTTCATGTATTGCTGAAGCCTGGCTTGGAGAATTTTGAGCATAATTTTACTAGCATGCGAGATGAGTGCAACTGTGCAGTAGTTTGAGCATTCTTTCTTTTGCATTGCCTTTCTTTGGCACTGGAATGAAAACTGACCTTTTCCAGTCCTGTGGCCACTGCTGAGTTTTCCAAATTTGCTGGCATATTGAGTGCAGCACTTTCACAGCATCATCTTTCAGGATTTGAAATAGCTCAACTGGAATTCCATCACTTCCACTAGGTTTGATTGTAGTGATGTTTTCTAAAGCCCACTTGACTTCACATTCCAGGATGTCTGGCTCTAGGTGAGTGATCACACCATTGTAATTATCTTGATCATGAAGATCTTTTTCATACTGTTCTGTGTATTCTTGCCACCTCTTCTTAATGTCTTCTGCTTCTGTTGGATCCATATCATTTCTGTCCTTTATCGAGCCCATCTTTGCATGAAGTGTTTCCTTTGTATCTCTAATTTTCTCGAAGAGATCTCTAGTCTTTCCCATTCTGTATTTTTCCCCTATTTCTTTGCCTTGATCGCTGAGGAAGGCTTTCTTATCTCTTCTTGCTATTCTTTGAAACTCTGCATTCAGATGCTTATATCTTTCCTTTTCTCCTTTGCTTTTTACTTCTCTTCTTTTCACAGCTATTTGTAAGGCCTCCCCAGACAGCCATTTTGCTTTTTTGCATTTTTTTTTCCATGGGGATGTTCTTGATCCCTGTCTCTTGTTCAGAGTCACAAACCTCTGTCCATAGTTCATCAGGCACTCTATCTATCAGATCTAGGCCCTTAAATCTATTTCTCACTTCCACTGTATAATCATAAGGGATTTGATTTAGCTCATACCTGAATGGTCTCGTGGCTTTCCCTACTTTCTTCAATTTAAGTCTGAATTTGGCAATAAGGAGCTCATGATCTGAGCCACATTCAGCTCCTGGTCTTGTTTTTGTTGACTATATAGAGCTTCTCCATCTTTGGCTGCAAAGAATATAATCAATTTGATTTCGGTGTTGACCATCTGGTGATGTCCATGTGTAGAGCCTTCTCTTGTGTTGTTGGAAGAGGGTGTTTGCTATGACCAGTGCATTTTCTTGGGAAAACTCCATTAGTCTTTGCCCTGCTTCATTACATATTCCAAGGCCAAATTTGCCTGTTACTCCAGGTGTTTCTTGATTTCCTACTTTTGCATTCCTTCCCTGTTGGTACAGAGGTTAAAGTGTCTGCCTGCAATGTGGGAGACCTGGGTTCAATCCCTGGGTCAGGAAGATCCCCTGGAGAAGGAAATGGCAACCCACTCCAGTATTCTTGCCTGGAGAATCCCATGGATGGAGAAGCTTGGTGGGCTAGAGTCCACATGTCGCAAAGAGTCGGACACGACTGAGCGACTTCACTTTCACTTATAATGAAAAGGACATCTTTTTTGGGTGTTAGTTCTAAAAGGTCTTGTAGGTCTTCATAGAACCATTCAACTTCAGCTTCTTCAGCATTACTGGTTGGGGCATAGACCTGGATTACTGTGATATTGAATGGTTTGCCTTGGAGATGAACAGAGATCATTCTGTCATTTTT
Organism: Redunca redunca; assembly: GCA_006410935.1. Taxonomy (NCBI): domain Eukaryota; kingdom Metazoa; phylum Chordata; class Mammalia; order Artiodactyla; family Bovidae; genus Redunca; species Redunca redunca. Next base: position 287,359 of record SJYQ01000091.1, on the reverse strand, counting down.
GAG
>SJYQ01000091.1:253514-274409 GCA_006410935.1 Redunca redunca | reverse complement strand
GAGAAATATCAATAACCTCAGATATGCAGATGACACCACCCTTATGGCAGAAAGTGAAGAGAAACTAAAATGCCTCTTGATGAAAGTGAAAGAGGAGAGTGAAAAAGTTGGCTTAAAGGTCAACATTCAGAAAACGAAGATCATGGCATCTGGTCCCATCACTTCATGGGAAATAAATGGGGAAACAGTGAAAACAGTGTCAGACTTTATTTTTCTGGGCTCCAAAATCACTGCAGATGGTGACTGCAGCCATGAAATTAATAGATGCTTACTCCTTGGAAGAAAAGTTATGACCAACCTATATAGCATATTCAAAAGCAGAGACATTACTTTGCTGGCTAAGGTCCGTCTAGTCAAGGCTATGTTTTTTCCAGTGGTCATGTATGGATGTGAGAGTTGGACTGTGAAGAAGGCTGAGCGACAAAGAATTGATGCTTTTGAACTGTGGTATTGGAGAAAATTCTTAAGAGTTCCTTGGACTGCAAGGAAATCCAACCAGTCCATTCTGAAGGAGATCAGCCCTGGGATTTCTTTGGAGGGAATGACGCTGAAGCTGAAACCAGTACTCTGGCCACCTCCTGAGAAGTGTTGACTCATTGGAAAAGATTCTTATGCTGGGAGGGATTGGGGGCAGGAGGAGAAGGGGACAACCGAGGATGAGATGGCTGGATGGCATCACTGACTCGATGGACGTGAGTCTGAGTGAACTCCAGGAGTTGGTGATGGACAGGGAGGCCTGGCGTGCTGAGATTCATGGGGTCGCAAAGAGTTGGGCATGACTGAGCGACTGAACTGAACTGATAAACTTTAAAATCAATTTTTTAATGTCCACAAAACAGTTTGCACAATTTTTATTGAAATTGCATTCAATTTATAGATCAAGTTGGAAAAAACCAGCTTTTTAATGCTATCAATACATAATTTATCGTTTTTGTTGTTGTCATTTTCAGTTGCTCAGTCATGTCTGATGCTTCACAACCCCATGGACTGCAGCATGCCAGGCTTCCCTGTCCTTCACCATCTCCTGGAGCTTTCTCAGACTCATGTCCATTGAGTCAGTGATGCAATCCAACCATCTTGTCCTGTGTCATCACTTCAGTTATCAAGTATGTTTTGTAAGCCACTGAGGAAGAGCATAGTATACTAGAAAATGTCAAATACTATAGTCAGAAAATTTGGATTTATGCTTTGTATTCACTACTTTGATTAGTATCATTTTGAACACTTAACTTATCCTCTCTGAACTTTGTCTTTTATCTGTAAAATATCTAGAACAGAGGATATTAATCAATGTTGTTACTTTCTACATAACTATTTTATTGGCTCTTTTTTCATTGCCTCAAAAAATTAATATGGAAAAAGGAGGAAACAAAGAGGAAATCTGATAGCTTTTGGTTTATGTTTTCCTCATTTTAAATCACTATAAGAACCTGGAATTAAAAAAAAAAAAGAATTTGGGGACTTAATGTACTGCCAAGCCAACAACATTAAACTGAAAGTGAAGTGAAAGTGAAGTTGCTCAGTCGTATTTGACTCTTTGCGACCCCGTGGACTGTAGCCCACCAGGCTCCTCCATCCATGGGATTCTCCAGGCAAGAATAATGGAGTGGGTTGCCATTTCCTTCTCCAGGGGAATCTTCCCAACCCAGGGATTGAACCCAGGTCTCCTGCTTTGCAGGCAGACGCTTTAACCTCTGAGCCACCAGGGAAGAGCCAACAATATTAAGGAAAAATCAATTCCCCCAGTTGAGAGAGTATACTGAACTCAGTGGTACAAGTGAGGTGGAAAGTGAAAATAAAGAAGAAAGAGATAGGCAGAGGGGGAGAGAGAGAAAGGAAGAAAGAAAGAAGGGAAGGACAGAAAGGGAGGAAGAAAGCAGGAGAGAGAGAGAGAGAGGTTGAAGATAGCCAACAGGGACAGGCAGATATTCCTTCTCCCTGCTCCCTAACAGCTAAGACATAACATGAAAACAAACTGAACTCTTGCTAAGACTTGAACCTTAAGATACTGACCAAAATGGCTGGGCAGTTAGAATATATTCATAGAATCATTAGCAAAGTCAAAGTTTCAACAGTAGAGATGAATTTAGCAACAGTCTAAGTGATGGTTTCTCTGTTGTAACTATAGTCAGATTTTTGGTCATCTTTTCGCTGATTCCTAGAATGTCTACGTTCACTCTTGCCATCTCCTGTTTGACCACTTCCAATTTGCCTGGATTCATGAACCTAACATTCCTGGTTCCTATGCAATATTGCTCTTTACAGCATCGGACCTTGTTTCCATCACCAGTCACATCCACAACTGGGTGTTGCTTTTGCTTTGGTTCCATCTCTTCATTCCTTCTGAAGTTACATCTCCATTGATCTCCAGTAGCATATTGAGCACCTACCCGCCTGGGGAGTTCATCTTTCAGTGTCCTATCTTTTTGCCTTTTCATACTGTTCATGGGGTTCTCAAGGCAAGAATACCAAAGTGGTTTGCCATTCACTTCTCCAGTGGACCACATTTTGTCAGAACTCTCCACTATGACCCATCCATCTTGGTGCCCCTATGCAGCATGGCTCATAGTTTCACTGAGTTAGACAAGGCTATGGTCCATGTGATTAGATTGGTTAGTTTTCTGTGATTATAGTTTGCCATTTGTCTGCCCTCTGATGGAAAATGATAAGAGGCTTATGGAAGCTTCCTGATGGGAGAGACTGACTAAGGGGGAAACTGGGTCTTGTTCTGATGGGCAGGGCCATGCTCAGTAAATCTTTACTCCAATTTTCTGTCAGTGGGTGTGTGTTCCCTCCCTGCTATTTACCTGGGGCCAAACCTTGGTGGAGGTAATGAAGAAAATGGTGGCCTCCTTCAAAAGATCCCATGCACGTACTGCTACACTCAGTACCCCCAACCCTGCAGCAGGCCACCACCAGCCCACACCTCCACTGGAGACTCCTGGAGACCCACAGGCAGCTCTGGGTCAGTCTCTTGTGGGGTCACTGCTCCCTTCTCCTGGGTCATGGTGCACAAGGTCTGTTTGTGCCTTCCAAGAGTCTATTTCCCAGTCCCAGCTCTATGATGGGGTTAATGGCAACCTCCTCCAAGAGGGCTTATCCCACACCCAAGTCTGCTGCACCCAGAGCCTCTGTCCCTGTGGCAGTCCACTGCTGACCCGTACCTCCACAGCAGACACTCAAACACAGTTCTGTCTCTGTTTCTGTGGGTCCCTAGGTCCTGGTGCACAAAAGGTTTGTTTGAGCCCTCGAGCATCTCTGGCCGGAATTGGGTTTGATTCTAAATGTGAATTCACCCCTCCTACCATCTTGCTGGGGATTCTCCTTTGCCCTTGTGAGGTATCTCCTCACAGCCACTCCAGAGCCTACCATCTTACTGGGATTTCTCTGACCTTGGACATGGGATATCTCTTCACAGCTGCTCCAGCAAAGTGCAGCCACTGCTCCTGACCTTGAACATGAGGTATCTCCTCAGAGCCGCCACTCCTGACCTTGGACATGGGGTATCCCCTCTCGGCCACTTCAGAGTCACGCAGCCGCAGCTCACCATAGAGTTCATATAAATTGGTTACCATAGAGTTCATATACATTGACTTATTTTAAACTCATAATCATTGAAGTTAAACACATTCTAAAATATCTACATGTTTTATTCTCCATTCCCATGTTTTGTTTTCAGTGTCATATTTTATATCTTCATGCTTATTCCTTTGCTGTTTATTGTATAGTAGTCAAAACTGATTTCAAATTTTTGTCTTTTAACCTTTATACTAGCTTATTTAAATGATTAAACCATTGACTTTCCTATATATGTCCCTTTCCCAGGGTGATTTTCCCTTCATATAATTTCTTATTTATTAATGTAGCTTTTTCTTTTTCATTTAGTAAAAAGACCATTTAATATTTCTCATAAGTTTGATTTAGTGTTTATGAACTCTTTTCATTTTTTGAAAGAGCTTGTTTGAGAAGCTCTTTATTTCTCTTTCAATTCCGAATGACAAACGTGCTGGATAGAGCATCCCAGATTGGGTGATTTCCATGATCCTATTTTCTCGGTCAGTATGCATTCTTCTGTCACTTAATCTGTTGTTAATTCCTTCTGGTGCATTTTCCGTTTCAGTATTATTCAGCTCTGACTGGATTTTTCAAAAAATTTTCTAAGTCTTTGTTGTAATTCTCACTGTTTTCATCTATTCTTTTCCCAAGTTCAGTTAGCAATCTTATAACTATTGCTTTGAACTCTTCATCAGGTAAATGATTTACCCTCATTCCATTAGTTTTTGTTTGTTTGTTTGTTTATTTTTTCAGGACTTTTAAATTGTCATTTCATTTGAAACATATTCCTTTATCTTCTTATCTTGTTTAACTTTTTCTGTCTCTATGAAATTAGGTGAAACAGTTACCTATCCTGGTATTGAAGGTCCGTCCTTGTTTGAAAGGGTCCCTAAGCTGTCTACATGTACTCAGTGGCTTTGTGAGAAAGCTGGATCTGAAGCGAGCACAGGCTGTATCTTCCCCTAGGATACACTGACAATTCACATTGATGGGAGGTAGGGCTGGAGTTGGAGGGGCTAAAACCAGAGCCAGGTGCAAAAAGGGGCTTCTCCTATGCTCAATGACCATCACCACCTTGTTAGGAGGCAAAGGCGGAGCCTGAGTGACTGGAGCAGGATCCCTGAGGGAGTCGGGTTTCTCCTGGGTGTGACTGCAATCTCCACTTTGGCTAGGGGCAGGACTGAGGCCTGAGGGCTTGGGGCTGCACTTCTGTGCTGGTTTCACTTTTTCCCTGGTGAGTGCACCTTGGTTAGAGGCTGGGTCAGGATCAGAGGGGTTGGAGCCACATTACTGGGTTGCTTGTGGTCACTCCCAATATGTACAGGGACATATGTGCTGGCGATCTTCATGGTTAGAAGTAGGTCCAGGGCTTGAGCTGTCTCCTTTTCCTCTAAATGTGCACACTCTCATGGGCAATGGTAGCCAGTGCCTTAGTGGGGAGAAGTTCTGGACCAAGACTGGCTGGAATAAGGGCCTGGTGCAGGCTGGAGCATGTAGCAGGGCTGTCCTGGAAGCTGACCAGAGCCCCAACTAGTTTTTAATCTTTTGTCTCTGTGCAAAAAGGTGAAAACAAATTTGTTCATGCACTCTTCAAGAGCAGAGTCTTAGGTTTTCACAGCCCTTTAGTCAGCCCCCTGGTTTCCAATATAGCTAGGGAGCTAAGGGGACTCACCTTCCCGTTATCAGTCCCCAGGCTGGGGCTTCTAACATATGGCTCAAATACCTTGCTTCCAAGAGAGGATCCCTGAGGCTATGATACCTCACTATTCTTCTGGATCCCCTACTAAGGTGCTGGTCCTGGCTAAATTGCTTCCCCTCCCTACCTACTAGACTCTGTGGATCTTTCTTTACTGCCTTGGTTGTAGAAGAGCCATTCTGCTAATCCTCAGGTCGATTTCAGCAATAGTTGTTCTATATGTACTAGTATTTTTAAATGTGCTTGTGAAAGGAAGTAAATTCAGCATCCTCCTACTCTGCCTTCTTGATCCACAGAGATTGAATGTTTGCAGTTGTAAACCAAAGGATACTGAAAAATGACTGCAAACCATCAGAATCAAAGAAAAGACTCAAGGAAGAATTCTCCTACAGATTTCAGAGGAATCATGCCCTACCAACATCTTGATTTAGGACTTCTAGCTTCTATAAGTGCAATACAATATCTTTCTGCTTTTATACACTTTGGATGTGTGGTAATTTGTTAAGGTAGCCCTAAGAAACTGATACAAAATATTGCTAAAAATGATAAACTCAAAAACTGTAGAGTTTTGTGGTTGTTCTTAACACTGTTTGACAGATTAAGAAGTGCACATCAGATTCCTAAGTTTTAGTTCAAGTGATGGACTTGTATCTAGGGGCTTCCTATGATGGTGTTAAAACAGTTATTATCACCTGTACTCACAGGCAGCTGAAAACCAAATGTGAACATGAATCCTCTAAGTTGTTGATTTATAATGACAGTTGAATTTGAAGGCAAACACTAACATTTTCTATAAGGTATGGTGAGTGAAGTCGCTCAGTCGTGTCTGACTCTTTGTGACCCCATGGACTGTAGCCCGCCAGGCTCCTCCATCCATGGAATTTTCTAGGCAAGAGTACTGGAGTGGGATGCCATTTCCTTCCCCAGGGAATCTTCCCAACCCAGGGATCAAACCCAGGTCTCCCTTATTTTGGGCAGATGCTTTACCGTCTGAGCCACCAGGGAACCCCATAAGGTATGGTACTGTTTTGGAAAAACTAGAATAATGAAAGCTTGAAAGAATATATTTGAACATCTGAATAGCATGGGATACTCTCTGAACAACAACAACAAAGTCCCCTTCTCTGAATATCTTTTCTTCTCTTGTTTAAAATCTTATCAGAAAAAAAAAAATTCATAATACTTCCCCAACCACTCCCACCTCTTTTAACTCTAGAGGTGTAACAAGAATTAGGATAGGATTCAGTAAAATAGCAAGATCTCACCAAAGATAATGACTATGCACTAAAATAACCTCAGAATTTGCTAATTTTACCAAGAAATTTGTGAGTGATATCAGAAATTTAAAAATGCCTTTATTTTGAAAAGGATTTAGTGATTCCTCTATGGAGCCTTTATTTGGATATCAGGGGATTCTGAACTCATGCTGTTAACATACCCAGTTCTTGAAGAAGATGCTAACCAAGTGGAAAAGTTCCTACATGTCTACTTGCTCTGTGAAGAGATATTATGGTGAAAATAACAAAGATAGAGTCTTAGAACTCACTTTTCTTTTACAAAAACAATAAATCATATGGTACATCACATAACTGGGAAAAAGATAGAGATGAGTAGCACCACTGAGACTTGAAAGATGAATGTATCTTGAGTGCTTTACCAAATTTGCTGGATGGATCTTTAAAAAGGGGAATACATTTTTATAAGCTTAATCAGGGAATTATTCCAAATTTTAATTACATTTCCAGACGTGGTCCCATTACCAGAACTATTTAATTCATTTCATGAATCTCCCATATGTTTTGGAAAGACATGTGAAAATGACAGAGAGGTAGAAATAAATCCCATACAAATGTACATGTTTCAAGTCTTAGGCATGTTAGGACATCTACTTCAAAATGCAAGGTTAAGTTGCATCACCCTCACTCTCTGCAATTAAGAAAGACAATATTTAGAGGGCATCATTGTGGTTTCAAAGAACATAAACTACATTTGGTGACCCATTGAGATCTATCTGCAGATGTCCTTGAAACCTGTAGTTTTTAATTGGATCCCCACCTCATCCAAGAAGACTCTCCTATGTGATACAGTCTGCCAACTAAGGAGCTCTGCCTCTAGGACCATTAAGACTTGACAGGTGGTCCTTGAAACTCTCTGGTGTATAAGTATGCCAGCAGAAACCCTGAAGATTTGGTTGTATGCCTTATTTATTAGTTAACTCTCCATATTAGCAAAATCCTGTTATATATGCTGAGGAACACTCATAGAGGATGACCAAATCACCAAGGAATAAAAGGCGACCACAGCAATGGCCACAGGACTGGAAAAGTTCAGTTTTCATTCCAATCCCAAAGAAAGACAATGCCAAAGAATGTTCAAACTACCACACAATTGCACTCATCTCACACACTAGCAAAGTAAAGCTCAAAATTCTCTAAGCCAGGCTTTAACACTTCATATACCATGAACTTCCAGATGTTCAAGCTGGATTTACAAAAGGCAGAGGAACCAGAGATCAAATTGCCAACATCCACTGGATCATCAAAAAGGCAAGAGAAACATGTTCCAGAAAAACATCTATATCTGCTTTATTGTCTATGCCAAAGCCTTTAACTGTGTGGATCACAATAAACTGTAGCAAATTCTGAAAGAGATGGGAATTCCAGAACACATTATCTGCCTCCTGAGAAATCTGTATGCAGGTCAAGAAGCAACAGTTAGAACTGGACATGGAACAATAGACTGGTTCCAAATTGAGAAAGGAATACATAAAGGCTATATATTGTCAGCCTGCTTATTTAACTTATATGCAGAGTATATCATGCAAAATGTTGGGCTAGATGAAGCACAAGCTGGAATCAAGATTGCCAGATAAATATCAATAACCTTAGATACGCAGATGAAACCACCCTTATGGAGGAAAGGAAAGAAATAAAGAGCCTCCTGATGAAAGTAAAAGAGGAGAGTGAAAAAGCTGGCTTAAAACTCAACATTCAGAAAGCTAAAATCATGGCATCTGGTCCCATCACTTCATGTCAAATAGATGGGGAAACAATGGAAACACTGACAGACTTTATTTTCTTGGGCTCCAAAATCACTGCAGATGGTGACTGCAGCCATGAAATTAAAAGACGCTTGCTCCCTGGAAGAAAAGTTATGACCAACCTAGACAGCATTTTAAAAAGCAGAGACATTACTTTGCCAACAAAGTTCCATCTAATCAAAGCTATGGTTTTTCCAGTAGTCATATATGGATGTGAGAGTTGGACTATAAAGAAAGCTGAGTGCCAAAGAATTGATGCTTTTGAACTGTGGTGTTGGAGAAGACTCTTGAGAGTCCCTTGGACAGCAAGGAGATCCAACCAGTCCATCCTAAAGGAGATCAGTCCTGAATATTCATTGGAAGGACTGATGCTGAAGCTGAAACACCAATACTTTGGCCACCTGATGCGAAGAACTGACTCACTGGAAAAGACCCTGATGATGTGAAAGATTGAAGGCAGGAGGAGAAGGGGATGACAGAGGATGAGATGGTTGGATGGCATAACAGACTCGATGGACATGAGTTTGAGTAAGCTCCAGGAACTGGTGATGGACAGGGAAGCTTGGCATGCTGCAGTTCATGGGGTCACGAAGAGTCAGACAGACTGAGCGACTGAAATGAACTGAACTGAATACATACAAAATAGGGCATGGTCTTATGCAGAAAATGTACATAATTAGCACTGGAAATTTCTTCATGTTTCCAAAGCATGTATTCCAGCTATAAATCCATCAATAGAAATTAACAACAAAAATCCATGAGTATTCTCTGACATTAGTTGCCCAAAGAAAAATCAGACATAGTAAACTAAACCTGATAAGTCTATACAAAGTGCTGGCAACACAGATATGGACTTCTAGGACATTATCTCAAAATGGCGGTGGTGGATTAGTCACTAAGTCACGTCCAACTCTTGCGACCCCATGGACTGGGAGTCTCTCAGGCTCCTCTGTCCATGGAATTCTCCAGGCAAGAATACTGGATTGGGTTGCCATTTCCTTCTCCAAGGGATCTACCCAACCCAGGAATCGAACCTGGGTCTCCTGCATTACAGGCAGATTCTTTACTGACTGAGCTACAAGGAAAGCTCTTATCTCAAAATAGGCACAATAAAAATATATATTTAGGTAATATATTTGTGTTCACATTCAGTAGGTTGCAATTTTGTAAAAAAAATTTTAATAATCAAATGGAAATATATATCAATTTGTACATTTCCATCACCATACTTTCTCATTCACTGTAGTGCCTGCTCAGTGAGCTCATGGAAAAGCATCTCTAGCAATAGAGGAGGTAAGTGCATGGGCCTGCACAATGGACTTGCCCTCATTAATTCAATCAGCCACTAATGTTAGTGCAAGATTTTTCCTTGGCAGCTATTAACAATGTAACCCCTTTACGTTTCCTATAATTATAGATTTGGGAAAGCCATATAGTTACTTGAGGGAAGGTTGGTTATATTGGCACTCCAACTGTAAACATTGGATTAATATCCTTTTCTTCACTAAAATAGACACATTCTCAGTTCAGTTAAGTTCAGTTGCTCAGCCATGTCCGACTCTTTGCAACCCCATGAATCGCAGAACACCAGGCCTCCATGTCCATCACCAACTCCTGGAGTTCACACAGACTCACCTCCATCAAGTCAGTGAAGCCATCCAGCCATCTCATCCTCTGTCGTCCCCTTCTTCTCCTTCCCCCAATCCCTCCCAGCATCAGAGTCTTTTCCAATGAGTCAACTCTTCGCATGAGGTGGCCAAAGTACTGGAATTTCAGCTTTTAGCATCATTCCTTCCGAAGAGCATCCAGGGCTGATCTCCTTTAGAATGGACTGATTGGACCTCCTTGCAGTCCAAGGGTCTCTCAAGAGTCTTCTCCAACACTACAGTTCAAAAGCATCAATTCTTCGGTGCTCAGCTTTCTTCACGTCTAACTCTCACATCCATACATGACCACTGGAAAAATCATAGCCTTGACTAGATGGACCTCAGTTGGCAAAGTAATGTCTGCTTTTGAATATGCTATCTAGGTTGGTCATAACTTTTCTTCCAAGGAGTAAGTGTTTTTTAATTTCATGGCTGCACTCATCATCTTCAGTGATTTTAGAGCACAAAAAAATAAAGTCTGACACTGTTTTCACTGTTTCCCCATCTATTTCCCATGAAGTGATGGGACCAGATGCCATGATCTTCGTTTTCTGAATGTGGAGCTTTAAGCCAACTTTTTCACTCTCCACTTTCAGTTTCATCAAGAGGCTTTGTAGTTCCTCTTCACTTTTTGCCATAAGGGTGGTGTCATCTGCATATCTGAGGTTGTTGATATTTCTCCCAGCAATCTTGATTCCAGCTTGTGTTTCTTCCAGACCAGCGTTTCTCATGATGTACTCTGCATATAAGTTAAATAAGCAAGGTGACAGTATACAGCCTTGACGTGGAACTAGTCTGTTGTTCCATGTCCAGTTCTAACTGTTCCTTCCTGACCTGCATATAGGTTTCTCAAGAGGCAGGTCAAGTGGTCTGGTATTCCCATCTCTTTCACAATTTCCCATTGTTTATTGTGATCCATACAGTCAAAGGCTTTGGCATAGTCAATAAAGCAGAAACAGATGTTTTTCTGGAACTCTCTTGCTTTTTCCATGATCCAGAATTTGGTATTTGATCTCTGGTTCCTCAGGCTTTTCTAAAACCAGCTTGAACATCTGGAAGTTCATGGTTCACATATTGCTGAAGCCTGGCTTGGAGAATTTTGAGCATTAATTTACTAGTGTGTGAGATGAGTGCAATTGTGCAGTAGTTTGAGCATTCTTTTGCATTGCCTTTCTTTGGAATTGGAATGAAAACTGACCTTTTCCAGTCCTTTGGCCATTGCTGAGTTTTCCAAATTTGCTGGCATATTGAGTGCAGTACTTTCGCAGCATCATCTGTCAGGATTTGAAATAACAACTAGAATTCCATTCATCTCCACTAGGTTTGTTTGTAGTGGTGCTTCCTAAGGCCCACTTGACTTCACATTCCAAGATGTCTGGCTTTGGGTGAGTGATCACACCATCGTGATTATCTTGGTCATGAAGATCTTTTTTGTACAGTTCTGTATATTCTTGCCACCTCTTCTTACTATCTTCTGCTTCTGTTAGATCCATACCATTTCTGTCCTTTATCGAGTCCATCTTTGTGGGAAATATTCCCTTGGTATCTCTAATGTTCTTGAAGAGATCTCTAGTCTTTCCCATTCTGTTCTTTTTCTCTATTTCTTTGCATTGATCGCTGAGGAAGGCTTTCTTATCTCTTCTTGCTATTCTTTGGAACACTGCATTCAGATGCTTATAGCTTTCCTTTTCTCCTTTGGTTTTTGCTTCTCTTCTTTTCACAGCTATTTGTAAGGCCTCCCCAAACAGCCATTTTGCTTTTTTGCATTTCTTTTCCATGGGGATGGTCTTGATCCCTTTCTCTGTACAATGTTATGAACCTCAGTCCATAGTTCATCAAGCACTCTATCTATCAAATCTAGTGCCATAAATCTATTTCTCACTTCTACTGTAAGGGATTTGATTTAGCTCATACCTAAATGGTCTAGTGGTTTTCCCTACTTTCTTCAATTTAAGTCTGAATTTGGCAATAAGGAGTTCATGATCTGAGCCAGTCAGCTCCTGGTCTTGTTTTTATTGACTATATAGAGCTTCTCCATCTTTGGCTGCAAAGAATATAATCAATCTGATTTCAGTGTTGACCATCTGGTGAGGTCCATGTGTAGAGTCTTCTCTTATGTTGTTGGAAGAGGGTGTTTGCTATGACAAGTGCACTTTCTTGACAAAACTCTATTAGTCTTTGCCCTGCTTCATTCCATATTCCAAGGCCAAATTTGCCTGCTACTCCAGCTTTTTCTTGACTTCCTACTTTTGCATTCCAGTCCCCTATAATGAAAAGGAGATCTTTTTTGGGTGTTAGTTCTAAAAGGTCTTGTAGGTCTTCATAGAACCGTTCAACTTCAGCTTCTTCAGCATTACTGGTTGGGGCATAGACTTGGATTACTGTGACACTGAATGGTTTGCCTTGGAAACGAACAGAGATCATTCTTTCATTTTTGAGATTGCATCCAAGTACTGCATTTTGGACTCTTTTGTCGACCATGATGGCTACTCCATTACTTCTAAGGGTTCCTGTCCACAGTAGTAGATATAATGACAGAATGTGGGCCATTGGAGAAGGGAATGGCAAACCACTTCAGTATTCTTGCCTTGAGAACCCCATGAACAGTATGAAAAGGCAGAATCATAGGCTACTGAAAGAGGAACTCCCCAGGTCAGTAGGTGCCCAATATGCTACTGGATATCAGTGGAGAAATAACTCCAGAAAGAATGAAGGGATGAAGCCAAAGCAAAAACAATACCCAGTTGTGGATGTGACTGGTGATAGAAGCAAGGTCCGATGCTGTAAAAAGCAATATTGCATAGTAACCTGGAATGTCAAGTCCATGAGTCAAGACAAATTGGAATTGGTCAAACAAGAGATGGCAAGAGTGAACGTCTACATTCTAGGAATCAGTGAACTAAAATGGACTGGAATGGGTGAATTTAACTCAGACACATTCTAGTTAAGTGCATTTCTTATCTGCCATTGTTCCTTTATCACTACTAACATTAGACAAACTAAATGCCTTATATACAATTACAGTATTATATAAACATTGATTCTAATCAAGTAACTGGAGATTTGCTTAATTAGTAGCAATAAGTTAAATGATTCTTTTATACCCAAGGTCTCACTGTGTACCATATCACACAAAAGAGGTTACCCTTAAGAAAAAGTAGAATGGTGTAAGTATCAACCATTACAGTGCTATAATACAGAGCACTATAGAATTTATATAATTCATTCTTTCTCATATAATGTTTCCTAAGCAAAAAGAGCATTTTCATACTAATTTTGTATACCCAGTCTTGTACACAAAATGGATGCTAAAGAGAATGCTGGTCAAAATTAAATAAATCAATTAAAATTACTTTGCATTAGTAGACATAAAATAAGATTAAAACCCTTTAAAAATGAGATTGGTATCATAAAATATCCAGAAATGCAAATCAAAGTTGTTTTTTGGGAGTTTTGCATAAATAAAAATGGTGCTTTGTTGATATGGTTACAGAGGATTCACTGTTTCTTTCAAATAATCAGCTATATTTAAAGCTTTTTTAACACTCTTTTTTACAAAGAACTAAGCATTCTGCCCTTAATGATGACAAAAACTTTGTACAATTGAATTATATCCAAGCCACTGATTTCATTTTGATAACTGTCTTTCCAAAATCATTTGCAAAGCATGTGTTTTTTTTTACAGCTCTCAAAGATTTGACATTCTAGTGAGGAACAGTAATTTGATGATCCTGAAATTTAATGATTTCAGCTTCTAATTTTGTTGCTAGATTTATTTATGTTTATTTTATTTTAGTGGTAAGGATAGATTTAGTCAAACCTAAAATATTTTTTTCTTATTGATGATTACTAATATATATATTTTTTTCATTTTAAAAGTTAGTAGGGCTGCTATGTGACTACATAACTTTAACTGATTCATCCACTGAAGGAAGACTCAGAAGTTGCAGTATCTGAACTCAGCATAGAATTAGTACACACTAAAAAAAAAAAAAGTTCAAAACAAAAAAGGTTCGGTCTTTCAATTCCTTAATTAATCATTGTCTTCTAAAAGCAAGGCATACAAATTATTATAAGCACTGCAAATAGAGCATGCTTAAAAATATTCTGAAAAGTACAAAGCAAATTTCTTGAATACAGCACAGATTTGATAACTCACGTTGATGTAGCGGGGGGAGAAATTTTCCTCTTTCCTTCTAGGTTCTTCTGGCTGGTCTAAGAACTAAATCGACATGAGATAGATTAACAGGAAAAAAATCAAACAAAAGTTTAGTAACCTGTGTATATGGGAGAGACCCAGGAAAACTGAGTAGCTCACCAAAGTGACTGAAATATTTACCTAAATACTACAGCTAAAGACAAAAGAGGATGTTGCGAAGTAGTGGATTGGGATTTCGAAGGGGAGAAAGGTGATTGACAGGAGACAGAAAAGCAAATGTTTGGCAAACAAGTGTTTGCTAGGCCATACAGAGACAATGGGACAAAGAGAAGAATTTTAACAAATAGACCTGCTAGGTTCCTCCCTGAAACACACTTAGTTTTTACTACAGTTATCTATGGTGATAGCTTTTTCCCTGAATCAGGTCTTCTATCTATATTCTTCAGGCAGTTCTGGAAAGCCACAGTTTCTTTCTGAATCATTTGGGCCTTGACTGTTTTCAGCTCAAAATGATCTACATGCCAAAAGAAACATTTTGGGGTGGGAAATTTTGCTCCCTTATAAAACGTTGAATTTTTAAAAACTAAATATCACGCTATTAGAGAGCAAGCCCATTCATAAAAATCTGCAGAAATCAGTCTCTAAATTTAAGAAATTCAATATATTTTTGGTGAATTAATGAACATGATAATAACATGTTATTATAATAATAACAAAATTAAATGAAAGCTTTAATCATTTTTCCTGAAGTTTTTCACTTTGAATAGCTTATAATATTGTTAGAATACACTGTCTAATCTTTTATTTCCATTTTTCTAGGAGTTTTATAGCAAGTCTGGACTCATTAAAATTCTCTCATCACTATTATACCTTTATTATTTCTTTAGATTTCTGGTAGAATAATTAATCAGAGTTTTAAAACCTGAAATAATCTGAATTTTTATAATCTACCAATGAAAACAGTATGCTTACTGTGAGGATTTACTTTGTCTACATTTTTCTCCATTCAATCAATAAGACTGTTGAGTAGAATTTTAAAATATTGTCTATGTTCATAAGTTATGGTGATAATTCAGGTCAAATAAAATCAATTACTTGTAAACAATACTTGTAATTTATTTGGATTTTGAAGCATTTTGAAAGCAGCTCTTTTTCCTGTTTCCTGTATGCCTGTTTCTATATCCCCCCTAACCTTAAAGGAACCTAATATTAGGAACAAGATCTCTAAGCAATTTAACCTAAACTCCTGAATTATGCTCTCCTGAGTGTACACAATGCCTTGCCTAACTTGTTGATCTTTATCCTAGATTAAAAGAAGTAAGAATGAAGAATTGAGTAGTTAAAGAATGACTAGTTTTCTACCCAGCAAAGTTATTCTAGCAGGCAGATCATGTGAGCAAGATAACATCTGAAGAAAGAGCCAATCTGCATGCAATGGAAAACGTAAAAATTTTTTTCCCTTTAAAAATTGGCATAGCTGAGGAAAGCCAGCCTTGGGACATGAGTCCACCTTTTACCCAGATTGCCAGCTTTTCTTCTGAAAGCAACTTTCCACCAACACTTGCCCCTCATATTGGCTTTTGAGCAGCAAGAAACCAAATCTGAGTTCAGTAAAAATTTTAAAAATGTATTTGCTTTGTATGAAGCGTGACCTTCTAGAACTAACACCCAAAAAAGATGTCCTTTTCATTATAGGGGACTGGAATGCAAAAGTAAGAAGTCAAGAAACACATGGATTAACAGGCAAATTTGGCCTTGGAGTACAGAATGAAGCAGGGCAAAGGCTAATAGAGTTCTGCCAAGAGAACGCACTGATCATAACACTCTCTTCCAACAACACAAGAGAAGACTACACATGGGCATCACCAGATGGTCGACACTGAAACCAGATTGATTATATTCCTTGCAGCCAAAGATGGAGAAGCTCTATACGGTCAGCAAAAACAACACTGGGAGCTGACTGTGGCTCAGATCATAATCTCCTTATTGCCAAATTCAGACTTAAATTGGAGAAAGTGGGGAAAGCCACTAGATTATTCAGGTATGACCTAAATCAAATCCCTTATGATTATAGAGTGGAAGAGAGAAATAGATTTAAGCAACTAGATCTGATACAGAGTGCCTGATTAACTATGGACGGAGGTTTGTGACATTATACAGAAGACAGGAATAAAGACCATCCCCAAGAAAAAGAAATGCAAAAAAGCAAAGTAGCTGTCTGAGGAGGCATTACAGATAGCTGTGAAAAGAAGGGAAGCAAAAAGCAAAAGAGAAAAGGAAAGATATACCCATTTGAATGCAGAGTTCCAAAGAATAGCAAGGATAGATAAGAAAGCCTTCCTCAGCAATCTATGGAAAGAAATAGAGGAAAACAATAGAATGGGAAAGACTACAGATCTCTTCAAGAACATTAGAGATACCAAGGGAACATTTCATGCAAAGATGGGCTCAATAAAGAACAGAAATGGTATGTAACTAACAGAAGCAGAGATATTAAGAGGTGGCAAGAATACATAGAACTGTACAAAAAAAGATCTTCATGACCCAGATATTCAAAATGGTGTGATCACTCACCTAGAGCCAGACATCCTGGAATGTGAAGTCAAATGGGCCTTAACAAGCATCACTATGAACAAAGCTAGTGGAGGTGATGGAATTCCAGTTGAGCTATTTCAAATCCTGAAAGATGATGCTGTGAAAGTGCTGCACTCGATATGTCAGCAAATTTGGAAAATTCAGCAATGGCCACAGGACTGGAAAAGGTCAGTTTTCATCCCAATCCAAAGAAAGGCAGTGCCAAAGAATGCTCAAACTACCGCACAATTGCACTCATCTCACACGCTAGTAAAGTAATGCTCAAAATTCTCCAAGCCAGGCTTCAGCAATACATGAACTGTGAACTTCCAGATGCTCAAGCTGGTTTTAGACCCAGATGGATGGTACAGAAAGGGACGTGGGAGGGGGGTCCAGGATGGAGAACACGTGTATATCTGTGGCAGATTCATGTTGATGTATGGCAAAACCAATACAATATTGTAAAGTAATTAGCCTCCAATTAAAATAAATAAATTTATATTTTTAAAAAATGAAAAAAAATAAAAGAAAAGACAAAGGAACCAGAGATCAAATTGCCAACATCCACGGGATCATCAAAAAAGCAAAGGAGTTCCAGAAAAACATCTATTTCTGTTTTATTGACTATACCAATGCTTTTGACTGTGTGGATCACAATAAACTGTGGAAAATTATGAAAGAGATGGGAATACCAGACCATCTGAACTGTCTCTTGAGAAACATGTATGCAGGTCAGGAAGCAACAGTTAGAACTGGACATGGAATAACAGACTGGTTTCAAATAGGAAAAAGAATACGTCAAGACTGTATACTGCTACCCTGCTTATTTAACTTACATGCAGAGTACATCATGAGAAACGCTGGGCTGGAAGACGCACAAGCTGGAATCAAGATTGCCAAGAGAAATATCAACAACCTCAGATATGCAGATGACACCAACCTTACGGCAGAAAGTGAAGAAGAACTAAAGAGCCTCTTGATGAAGGTAAAAGAGGAGAGTGAAAAAGTTGGCTTAAAACTCAATATTCAGAAAACTAAAATCATGGCATCTTGTCCCATCACTTCATGGGAAATAGATGGGGAAACAGTGGAAACAGCGTCAGACTTTATTTTTCTGAGCTCCAAAATCACTGAGGATGGTGATTGCAGCCATGAAATTAAAAGACACCAACTCCTTTGAAGGAAGGTTATACCAACCTAGATAGCATATTGAAAAGCAGAGACATTACTTTGCCAACAAAGGTCCATCTAGTCAAGGCTGTGGTTTTTCCAGTGGTCATGTATGGATGTTAGAGTTGGACTATAAAGAAAGCTGAGTGCTGAAAAACTGGTACTTTTGAACTGTGGTGTTGAAGAAGACTCTTGAGAGTCCCTTGAACTGCAAGGAGGTCCAACCAGTCATCCTAAAGGAGATCAGTCCTGGGTGTTCATTGGAAGGACTGATGTTGAAGCTCAAATTCCAATATCTTTGGCCACTTGGTGTGAAGAGCTGACTCATTTGAAAAGACTCTGATGCAAGGAAAGATTGAGGGCAGGAGGAGAAGGGGACGACAGAGGATGAGATGGTTGGAAGGCATCACCGACTCAAAGGACATGGGTTTGAGTGGATTCTGGGAGTTGGTGATGGACAGGGAAGCCTGGCACACTGTAGTTCATGGGGTCGCCAAGAGTCGGACACGACTGAACGATTAACTGTAGCATTCCAGAACACAAATGAATAATAGTTCCTTCCATGACCTTATAAATAGAAAGAAACCTTCGAAGCAGATATTCTTTTTCTTCTGAGATCAAAAATGCCAAGAACCCCATGGTAATGATTTGTTACAATTGTAATTACAAAGAAGCATTATTTCTTGAGTTCAGTTCATTCCCTCAGCCTTGTCCGACTCTTTGCGACCCCATAAATCACAGCATGCTAGTCCTCCCTGTCCATTACCAACTCCCAGAGTTAACACAGACTCACCTCCATCAAGTCAGTGATGCCATCCAGCCATCTCATCCTCTGTCATCCCCTTCTTCTCCTGCCCCTAATCCCTCCCAGCATCAGAGTCTTTTCCAATGAGTCAACTCTTCGCATGAGGTGGCCAAAGTACTGGAATTTCAGCTTTAGCATCATTCCTTCCAAAGAACATCCAGGGCTGATCTCCCTTAGAATGGACTGGTTGGATCTCCTTGCAGTCCAAGGGACTCTCAAGAGTCTTCTCCGACACCACAGTTCAAAAGCATCAATTCTTCGGTGTTCAACCTTCTTCACAGTCCGACTCTCACATCCATACATAACCACTGGAAAAATCATAGCCTTGACTAGAGGGACCTTTGTTGGCAAAGTAATGTCTCTGCTTTTCAATATGCTATCTAGGTTGGTCGTAACTTTTCTTCCAAGGAGTAAGTGTCTTTTAATTTCATGGCTACACTCATCATATTCAGTGATTTTGGAGCCCGGAAAAATAAAGTCTGACACTGTTTCCCATCTATTTCCCATGAAGTGATGGGACCAGATGCCATGATCTTCATTTTCTGAATGTTGAGCTTTAAGCCAACCTTTTCACTCTCCTCTTTCACCTTCATCAAGAGGCTCTTTATTTCTTCTTTACTTTTTGCCAAAAGGGTGGTGTCATCTGCATATCTAAGGTTATTGATACTTCTCCCGGCAATCTTGATTCCAGTTTGTATTTCTTCCAGCCCAGCATTTCTCATGATGTACTCTCTGCATAGAAGTTAAATAAGCAGGGTGACAATATACAGCCTTGACGTACACATTTTCCTATTTGGAACCAGTCTGTTGTTCCATGTCCTGTTCTAACTGTTGCTTCCTGACCTGCATACAGATTTCTCAAGAGGCAGGTTAGGTGGTCTGGTATTCCCATCTCTTTCAGAATTTTCCACAGTTTATTGTGATCCACACAGTCAAAGGCTTTGGCATAGTCAACAAAGCAGAAATAGATGTTTTTCTGGAACTCTCATGCTTTTTCCATGATCCAGAGATATTGGCAATTTGATCTCTGGTTCCTCTGCCTTTTCTAAAACCAGCTTGAACATCTGGAAGTTCACAGTTCATGTATTGCTGAAGCCTGGCTTGGAGAATTTTGAGCATTACTTTACTAGTGTATGTATAAGATGAGTGCAATTGTGCAGTAGTTTGAGCATTCTTTGGCATTGTCTTTCTTTGGGATTGGAATGAAAACTGACCTTTTCCAGTCCTGTGGCCACTGTGAGTTTTCCAAATTTCCTGGCTTAGGACCTCTAAAATTTCAGACTGATAATTATTTTTTCTAAGATTTTTATAGCCTGATCCTAAGTTTCCTGTAATTCAGTAACCAAGATAATTGGTTTCAACCAAAAATTAATACTTTGCCTTTTATCCTAGTGGTCTAATTTAATTTCATTTAAAATACTATTCCTTAGGAGCAATCCATAATCATTCTTTTCAATGGCATATTTTATCTATCAGTTGAGTATTTTAACATCAGATGTTTACATTTCCTCCCAGACAGACACAGAGTAAAGTCTGAGAAAAATATTATTTTTAACCTTCAATCAAAGTGTAAGTAAGAAACCATGAAAATGAAGTTTTAGACAGTGTGATCATCATTCTCTAATACATTTGTTTTTTTTTCCTAGAAAAACATTTTCATTTCTATCTATTTATGATTCTGATGTCTCACATTGCATCAAAAAAATGAAGAAAAAAGAGGCATGAGTCCAAGTGGTTGTTACTGGTCCTTTTCTACTAGTGATAGCACTATTTGAAATAGAAATTCTCTTTTTTTCTCCTTTCAGTTCTACAATAATACTGGATTTTAAATATTCCAGATCAGTGGTATTTATTACTGTGAAGTAAATGTAGCTTGCAGGTTGAATATCCTGTTTTAACTTATTAAACTGATAAGTAACAACAGATGGAAGTGCTGGAAATGTTTCCACTACATATTTTATTTGAGCAATACATTTATCATACTGCTTATAGCAGAGCAATGAAAACTGAACGTTTCCCCCCAAAGCAGGTCTTAAAATTTCTCTAGTTTCCTTAAGTAACTCTGCTGTAGATAAAAACATAAGAAACTATAAATTTTTTGGGTGCTAGTAGTGAAAGGGACTCATTCTGAGTCAAAAGTATTTCACCTTAAATATGTACATGTTGTCTTATAATTTAAATTATCTTATAAAATATTATTTTATAAACCTTATATATCATATCAGTATATTTCATATCAAACTTAAATGT
>SJYQ01000091.1:241920-253502 GCA_006410935.1 Redunca redunca | reverse complement strand
ACAGTGACATTTTCAAAGAAGAAATAAAGGATGACTATAAAAATCAATCTACCCTGTAATCTGAGGAAAGTACCTACAGACTATAACAGAGTCACAGTCTTCACTTACAAGGCTGAATCATAGCATCTTAATGTTTGAATTCCATGTTTATACTGGAAAAAATGAATCAACTGGTAATTGTGAGCTGCATAAACTCAAATGCAGTCTTCAGGAACGAATGTCTTATTCAAGATATATTTCTAAATTATATAATCACCATATCAAATACATAGTGATTGTGAAGAGCATGTACTGCCAGCTTTTTGTGTGTATGCATAGCATCTTCAATATTTTCACAATAGCCTTCTAACTGGAGAAGAAAATGGCAACCCACTCCAGTATTCTTGCCTGGAGAATCCCATGAACAAAGGAGCCTGGTGGGCTACAGTCCATGGGGTCGCACAGAGTCAGACACGACTGAGCAACTTAGCACAGCACAGGACAACACAGTGCAGCCTTCTAATAAATTGTGGATATACCCAATCAGAAAAGAATGAAATGCATGACTATAACCAGGATTTCAGAGAAAAAAAAATCAATTAAAAAGATAAGATGTGCTTAGCAACTCCATTTGCCTCTCCAGATCCATTCCCCACAGTATTCCAACTTACACCATGCTCCAGGTGGCCGACATGTTGAAGTATATAATCAGATCTCCTGCACTCTTTCAGCTGGGGAAGCCTGGAGGATTCTGGAGGAGGAGATGAGAGCAAGGTCAAGGCTTTGCTGACCCTGATTCTCTTCCTTTGAAGTCATTTCAGGCCGGCTGTCCCCCTTGAAAAGTTGGCACTGCTGAACTCAAAATGGCCTACAATACACAATTCCTCTTGGTTCTGAAAACCTCTCCTACCCTACATCACTGCTATACATAGAAAGCCTAACATTTGCTTCTGTAAGAGAGCTTCTAGGATTTTGTACCTATCTTTGCATTTTTTAAGACTCCCAGTCATGTCTTTTTAATTTGGCACCTTATAAATAAACCATCTTCAAATCATCCTAATATGAGTGCATTATTTTTTGATATAGCCATTGATATCAGGAGTGTCCTAAATAACTTACCCTTAAAATAAGATTATGAGATTTGGTTGGTTATATAATCCAGGGGCTCATAGATAACCTCTATTCTGGGGAAAAATAGGATACAAGTAACCTATGGCATGACATGGTATCATAATTGCTCAGATTTTTACTGCCAGTAACATCAGATAAATATAGTTGGAGGAAACAGCATTGTGAGATTGAGTGCTTTGACACTATTCAATGGAAAAGACAGTGATTTTAAAGTTCAAATGTTCACCTGATTTCTTCTAATACCCCTAGAGAATTAACATAAGGCAAAGAGAAATTTGAAACTATGTGAAATTAAAAATACATGTAGAACAACAAAATGTGTAGCAACTTTCATGAAGACTCTTATTTTCTCTAGTCACAAGGAACACATAGCTGAGACCACGTATAGGAATGTATAATAAGAGCTGGAGTCTCAGCCACAAATTAAATGCCCAACTCCTCCGCTAGAAGAGAAGGAGCAGGCTGCAGAGATGTGGGCCAGGAACAACTAAACAGATATTAATGAGATCTTGAAACTTTAACTTTCCCCCTAAACCTTCCTCCATCTGAAAAAAAGTCATTCCATCCTCAACTCCTGGTTGCATCTGGGACAATTAGCTCCATAAGATAACAAAATTCTTTTTAGAAATATCTTCTCATTCTCCCCTTTTGTCCAGATGTACAATAAGACTTATATCCCAGCATTTTCCAGACAGTGTGGTCTATTCTAGGAGAAGAGGGTATATATATCACATGAGTTAAAATATTTCACAAATATAAACTTAGGGATCTGTGTGGTATTTGGTTCTAAATGTGTTAGACCACACGTAGAATTTAAGGTTCAGTTCAGTTCAGTTCAATCGCTCAGTTCTGTCTGACTCTTTGCAACCCCATGGACTGCAGCACACCAGGCCTCCCTGTCCATCGCCAACTCCTGGAGTTTACCCAAACTCATGTCCATCGAGTCAGTGATGCCATCCAACCATCTCATCCACTGTCATCCCCTTCTTCTCCTGCCTTTAATCTTTCCCAGCATTAGGGTCGTTTCAAATGAGTCAGTTCTTCACATCAGGTGGCCAGAGTATTGGAGTTTCAGCTTCAGCATCAGTCCTTGCAATGAACACCCAGGACTGATCTCCTTTAGAATGAACTGGTTGGACCTCCTTGCAGTCCAAGGGACTCTCAAGAGTCTTCTCCAACACCACAGTTCAAAAGCATCAATTCTTCGGGGCTCAGCTTTCTTCATAGTTCAACTCTCACATCCATACATGACCACTGGAAAAACCATAGCAGTAATGTCTCTGCTTTTTAATATGCTGTCTATGTTGGTCATAACTTTCCTTCCAAGGAGCAAGCATCTTTTAATTTCATGGCTGCAGTCATCATCTGTAGTGATTTTGGAACACAAAAAAATAAAATCTGTCACTGTATCCACTGTTTCCCCATTTATTTGCCATGAAGTGATGGGACTGAATGCCATGATCTTCATTTTCTGAATGTTGAGTTTTAAGCCAACTTTTTCACTCTCCACTTTCACTTTCATCAAGAGGCTCTTTAGTTCTTCTTCACTTTCTAATTAATGGCATGTATCCTTTCACATTGGTTTCAGAACTTATTGTGTAGTCTAGGCTTGAGCACTTGTGTGTGATGTTAATATTCTACTAGGTTGGCTAATCTAAGCCTTCTCTCAACTAAGACCTATTGTTAATGAAATTGAAAGGCAAAAAAAAAATGCAATTCCACATTATACTGTAATGAAAAGTCTTAATTCTGGTGGAATCTTCTTGGTGATTACTTAGCCATATTCTCTTAGGATATCTGGGAGGACATTCCCTCAACAAGACATTAAGAAATGCTTTCATGATGGAGGTATGAACATTCTTGATCTCTCTGGTGCTTATACTCTGTAGGCCAGGGATGATAGTGTGAGATGCTACAGTGAAAATTGACTCTGTGACCTCAATGGTAAAAATCGGATTCTAGAGTGGTAGAAAATGTAAGCACAGAAACCATAAGGAGAAAATGCCTGTGGCTACAATACTGGTCTTTTAAAATTTATTTATTTATTCGGCTTGTGCCAGGTCTTAGTTGCATCATGAGGGATCCTCTGTTGCTGCACACAGGCTTAATTGCTCTGCAGCATGTGAGATCTTCGTTCCCTGGCTAGGGATCAAATCCAAGTGCTCTGCATTGCAAAGTAGATTCTCAACCACCAAATCACTAGAGAAATCCCTACAATAGTTATGATCCATGGAAATCTATTGCTAATTACTCATACCCTCGGAAGTGAAATAAATTGATTCCTAGAAATCTACTTAAGTGCTTCTTAACATATATAGGATGATAAATTCTAGATTTGCTGAGAAAATTGACACAAATTGCTATTTGGAGATTCACAGCTTTGTTACTACAACAAAGTCAGTTTAAGACAGAGCTTTCCCCATGAAAAACATTGAAGCTGTTCAGTTTGAAAATTAAACCTCTATCCAATTCCTCAAATGGACCCATTACCATTTTCTAGAATGATTTTAAAAAGAGAAATATCCATACTTCATAATCTTTCAGTTACTGACTCTGAACTCATGCTTATCCTCAAAAACCCAAAATTCTTTTATATTTTATTAATCAGAGTGACTCTTGGGTTGTCCTAGCAGTGGCTTCATAACATGCAGTAAAAATAGAATATATTTAATTATTAAGGAGTCTTATCTTTGTTCCATAGTATATGGAAAAAAGTTTATTTTGTAGAAAGAATAAAATTCCCTGTTATTTCATCTCTTCCTGAAAATACTAAACCATTCCTGGGGGAAATTATAGAAATTAGTGCCACAATCAAGGATTTGACATGTGTAAGGGTTGTGATTCCTAGCATAACACCAATGAACTTGCCTGTTTGGTCAGTGCAAAAACTTGATGGATCATGGAGAATAACAGAAGATCATCAAAAACTTAATCAAGTACTGATGTCAATTGCAGCTATGATTCCAGATTGGGTATCTCTATAGGTACAACTCAACATAATTTTAGCACTTATATATAGTAAATAATTAATTTTCTAGCAAAGTTTGTAAGCAAAATAATAAATGGTTTG
Source organism: Redunca redunca (assembly GCA_006410935.1). Lineage (NCBI taxonomy): Eukaryota > Metazoa > Chordata > Mammalia > Artiodactyla > Bovidae > Redunca > Redunca redunca. The sequence goes on along the minus strand of SJYQ01000091.1, from coordinate 249,322 downwards.
TATTTCCATATCAGAGAATACTGTGTAACTTTACTGTCTTGCCACAGGTCTATGTCAACTCTTTAGCTTCCTTTCATATAGAGAATTTGTTAATTAACTAGAGCTCTGGAGAACTCATTAAGACAAACATGTGCCCGAAGGTAGGGAAGCAACTACAAATACTCACGAGTCTGCCCTGTTGGTGTAGTTTCCAGTCTAGTAGCTTCGATCATGTCAGAATATTCTTTCTAAAGTAAAAGATAGAACCAGTCTCAAAAGAATAAGCACAATGTTTTGTAGATGTCTATGGATTTTAGAGGCAAAATATCCTGTATTGGATATTTTGGCACCTAGTGTGCCTATTATCAGTGCGATCTGGAGACAGAAATTTCACTTTATCAGATTTAGATTATATTATAATTTTGCTTCTACTAGGCATAATGACCCTGCAGCTCAAGTGGTTTTGGAATTATCTTTGGCATACAGATGCTATATGAAGATTCTCATGATCCCAGAAAGAAAACCAGAAACATCCCTAGAATAAGACCACGTCCTCCTCTTTTGGCAAATGTTCTACATTAGAAAAGCAGCTCCAGGGTTGTGACTGGGCCCTTGTACAGACTAAGTGACTGAACATGACATATCTCATGGCCACATGAACCAAATTGCCTATTATGATAATTCAAAAAACTTATCTTTGGATTTCAATAGGCAGTATTCCCATATAAAGTAAAAGTAAGATATACAAAGTAAGGTTCTAGCAGGCCCTGAAGACATGTGTGAATCACACAAGCAGATAACTAAGAACCATGGCACCTGTGTACAGAAGAGCCTGGAAGGCTACAGTTCATGGGGTCACAAAATAGTCAGACACAAGTGAGCATACACACGACTTAGTAAACTAGAACCAGATGGAGGTATTAATAAATGACTAGCCCTCTTCAATCCCCCTCAGAAATGGGCCTCAAAGGCAGTGGAAAGGAGGGGAACCATCCTGTATGAAAATGGCTCTCTAAGTGGTAGAAAGAATAGCCTCATATAAGTCTATTGGAACAGAACTTAAAACAAAGTCAGAGAGCTAATGAACATGCAGTCTAGTAAAAAATAAATAAGGAAGAATGTCACAATCATAAAAAGATTAATCATTTACAAAGAATTAGTCTGCAAGAAAAAAAAGACCCTCTCCTATTTTTAAATAAAACAAAAAGCAAATGTTTTTTTTTAAATATAGAGAAAATATGAGAATTCCAAGTTAATAATTTCAATAGTTCCATTGTATTCATTGTTACAGTACTGAATAAACCATGGTTCATCATCATATAAGGGCAAGATTTCTGGGTCTGAATAAGACCACCTTAACATTCTGAGCACTTTCTTAGTTCTTCCAGATAAGTGATTGCTTAAGGGATTTGCAGGGTCATGACAAGGTTCTTGAGCTCAGGATCATTTCAAGGGCCTGCAATTAGGACAGCCCAATTATCTGGTGACTTAAATGACCCAAGTTTTACCAAGGCCAATGCCAACTTCAGTCCTTCTTAGTGTTTATCTCCTATAATTAATACTTTTATAATTAAGTAGCTTAAACTCTTTCTCTGATTATTAAAAGACTCAAAAATATGTCAAAGGTCACAACATTTATCAAAAATACGCATTCATTTATTAGGATTAGAAAATATATTATTTAAGCCAGTAAAAGTAAAAATAAATTAAGAAATACCATCCAAATCATTAAAAAGGAATATGTATGTCCAGACACAGATTTTCTAAAAATATTTCCTTTCTTCTTGTCTAACAGAGAAGTCCTTTCTTTCATAGAAAAGCATAAGTTGAGCACAGGGGGAAGCTGTCATTATTCCTCTTTAAATTCATTTTCAACATACACAAATAAAGAACAAGAAGTATTCATACTTTCTTACATGGTAAGTTGGAATTCCTTCATTCGTTTATAAAAATTATTTGCCTTGAAATGTACTTATGGTTCAGGATACACGGTTGGGGAGGCAGGAACGTTGGAGAGACTGTTCCTGCCCTTGAACATGCTAGAACCTAGTGAAGACTGACTGGATGCCTGCTCTGAAGTAAATGTCTATCCCACAAGCAATTAAACTCCTAACTCCCTCAAGTAGGTGCATTCACTGTTACACAGGCAGCACTTGTCTCTGCCAATTGTTGTGTCCAGGCTCTGTTCTTCCTCAGGTGAGAACAGGCAAAGTACTCTGCAACCTGAACACTCAACACAAATCCCTAGGACTTGTAAGTATAATAGTAAATAATCCTTACTAAATTTCTGAAATCTAGAGATCATTTGCATGTGATTTTCCTGCCCCTTTCACTACACAGGAGCACACTTTGAAATTCTGGCTGTTATTCAGCATTGTACTTTTAGAAAAGTTTAATTTCCACTCAAAATAAAAAAATTTAAAATCATAATAACTGAACAAGAGCTTGTAAAAATGTTTAATAAGTTTTCAGCTAAAAAATGGTGTTGAATTTGATTGGTCTAACTCTGTGGTTAGGAATTTGAATGAAAGCATATTCTTGGGAACATCTTCAGATTCCTAACAGTTCAGTGAACAGCATCAGGTCTTACAAATGTGCCTCAGAAAATATTTTTACATTTTTATCATCAAAAATTGGACCTAAAGGTTTTAGTGAGTGGTTTAGTTTTAGACTGTGAATTTTTTTTTTTTCTGAAAGTCATCAAACTGATACATGCATCAGGAATTTATATCAGGAACTTCCCTAGCAGTCCAGTGGTTAAGACTATACACTTCTGCTTCAGAAGGAGCGGGTTTGATCCCTGGCTAGGGAGCTAAGATCCTGCATGCTGTGCAGCCGTGCAGCCAAAAAAGAAAAGGAAATTTATAACCAAATATTCATAACACTGTAACATTCTTAGGCCCTTTAGTGTAGAACTTAAAGTATTCAATGGTGGGAACATGATGATATCAAGACCTCAGATCATTTTGTTTCCAGGGCCTATAAGGATATAAATCTTAAGATTTCATTTGGTTGATCAGATGCAGAGAATAAACTATGAAAATACAATGGAACTATTGAAATTATTAACTTGGAATTCTCACATATTTTTCTACATTCATAAATTGTGTCCTCCTTGAATAATAAAATATTCTTTTTGTTTTAAATTAAATAGATAGTTTGCATATGTGTGTGTGTATGCTCTGTCATGTCTGACTCTTTGTGACCCCATGCACTATAACCCACCAGATTCCTCTGTCCATGGAATTTTCCAGGCAAGAATAATGGAGTGGGTTGTCATTTCCTACTCCAGGAGATCTTCCCAACCCAAGGATCAAACCTGAAGCTCTCATGTATCCTGTATTGATAGGCTAATTCTTTATGACTGTGCCACCTGTGAAGTCTTGCATATGGATACAATGTGTTAAGTAGATAAATTATACAATATAAAGCATAAAAGTGATTATTAGAAACAGATTTTTTCAAATTTCCCAACTTACCAACTATGAATCCATTTGCAAAAATTTTTTAATTTGTAACAAATCTAGGCGATCCTTGAAACTGTCACCCATTTTTGAAATGCTAAGTAAATAAAACCAACTGTGATTTTGATGACCATGAAAGTAGATATAATACCTTTTCTTCTTTCTCTTACATTCTTCTATATATTTCTATGTTCAACAAATATAAAGATGTGTTCCCAAGTTATTTGTAATATAGCTATAATGTTTCACAAGGCTTCTTCCATAATGTTCTAGGGTTAATATTCTTATTTGGAAGGAAAGGATGTTGACGAGAAAAGGATTTGTTTGCTTAACTACAGAAAAATTTTTACTTTTGGTGCTTCCACAGATAGATGATAAGCAATACACAACAACAATATGAAGTGCTTATTTCTTAGGAAAACATGTAGAATATATTTTAAAGAATTTAAAATGTATAAAAAGAATATACTTTTACTATTTAATGATCCTGACCTGGTGAATTTAGGAATAGAAGATAAACTTGCCATGTCTTTGACAGAAAACAAACACACATCTCAAGTTTTAAATTAAAAGTTTTAAAATCCCTTTTATTAAGAAATTAAACATATACTTAAGGTGTCATAAAAGTAGGAATGAAAACAAAAAGAAACAAAGGAATGTTAATAAAGCCAACACATGTAAAACAAGTACATGCCTTGTATAAAGTCACAAGATAGAAAGTTTTTGTATTTTTACAGGCAGCTGAAATGGAGATTTCCAGTCTTCCTCCCCAAAGATTCTGAGTCTTTAGATATCTTGACCTTGACAGGCCATAGTTGATCCAACTGGTCATTTACCAGTAATTCAGTGCACAGAACCACAGAAGCACAAGAAATGTCCTAGTGAAACCCCAGGCAGGTCCCCAGATATACTCCTTTTTACTCCCATTGTGTGATATCCCCCTAATACTTTATGTCAATTATCATTAATTATTTCTGATATTATAGGAGTCCCTGTTTTTGTTTACTGGTTCACTGTCAAGAGCAGGAGCTGAAAGCATTTTGTTTCTACTCACAACATCCAATTTAGTAAAATTCTTTGTCCCCTGGATGCCTGAAATGTTACCTCCCTGAAAACCACAATCCTCAAAGATATTAATAGGAACTACTCCTATCTCCAACATGTAATGCCTGGAGCTGTTCATATTAGGTTTTAGGGATTCTCCAACAGAAAATAAACAGCTAGTTCATTATATGATAGCCTCCTTGGGGATCAGTGCCTTACCCCTACAAAATGGTGCCCCTAAGCTAGTGCTTTGACTAAGCTTTTAGCAGTGTATTCCATCATCCTTCCCTGGTGGATCAGATGGTAAAGTGTCTGCCTACAATGAGGGAGACCCAGATTCAATCCCTGGGTTGGGAAGATCTCCTGTAGAAGAAAATGGCAACCCACTCCAGTACTCTTGCCTGGAAAATCCCATGGATGGAAGAGCTTGGTAGGCTACAGTCCATGGGGTCACAAAGAGTTGGACACGACTGAACAACTTCACTTTCTTTCTTTCCATCATCCTAGTTCAGTTGTTCAGTTGTGTCCAGCTCTTTACCACCCATGGACTGCAGCATGCCAGGTTTCCCTGTCTATCACCAACTCCCGGAGCTTGCTAAAACTCATGTCCATTGAGTTGGTGATGCCATCCAACCACCTCATCCTCTGTCATCCCCTTCTCCTACTGCCTTCAATCTTTCCCAGCATCAGGGCCTTTTCTAATGAGTCAATGCTTTGCATCAGGTGACCAAACTACTTGAGCTTCAGCTTCTGTGTCAGTCCTTCCAATGAATATTCAGGGTTTATTTTCTTTAGGATTGACTAGTTTGATGTCCTTCCAGTCTAAGGAACTCTCAAGAGTCTTCTCCAACACCACAGTTCAAAAACATCAATTCTTTGGTGCTCAGCTTTCTTTATGGTCCAACTTTCACATCCATACATGACTACTGGAAAAACCATAGCTCTGACTAGACGGATCACTTTTGGAAAAGTAATGTCTCTGCTTTTTATTTTTTTAATATAAATTTATTTATTTTAATTGAAGGTTAATTACTCTACAATATTGTATTGGTTTTGCCATACATCAACATGAATCCGCCACAGGTATACATGTGTTCCCCATCCTGAACCCTCCTCCCTCCCTGTACCATCCCTCTCGGTCGTCCCAGTGCACCAGCCCCAAGCACCCAGTATCATGCATCGAACCTGGACTGGCGATTTGTTTCATATATGATATTATGCATGTTTCAATGCCATTCTCCCAAATCTGCTTTTTAATATGTTGTCTAGGTTGGTCATAGCTTTTCTTCCAAAGAGCAATCATCTTTTAATTTCATGGCTGCAGTCACCATCTGCAGTGATTCTGAAACCCAAGAAAATAAAATCTCACTGTTTCCATTTTTTACCCGTTTTTTGGCTATGAAGTGATGGGTCAGATGCCATGATCTTAGTTTTCTCAGTGTTGAGTTTTAAGTCAGATTTTTCACTCTCATCTTTCACTTTAATATGAATATTAAACCTGTAACTTTGATGATATGTGTTACACTCATTCATCAAGAGGCTCTTTCATTCCTCTTTGCTTTCTGCCCTTAGCATAGTGTCATCTGCATATCTAAGGATATTGATATTTCCCCTGGAATCTTGATTCCAGTTTGCACTTCATCCAGCCTGGCATTTCACTGAATACAAAAGACCAAAAGGCCTGTCTCTCACCCCATTCACTCCTCTCCTCACTCTACTGTCCCATTTCCAACTATTATTCTGCTTTCTGTCACTAGAGATTAATTTGCAGTAGAATTTAACATTATGTACTGATTTTAGCCTGATTTCATTCACTCACCATAGCTAGTTTCAGAATCATTAATTTTGTAAATAGGTATTAGTAATACATTTCTTCTGATTGCAGAATAGTGTTCTAATATTACAGTTTGTTTATTCATTAACCTATAGATGATATTTGTCTTATTTTCAGTTTTTGAACCTTACAAATAAAGTTTTCATAAATATCTCTGTATAAGTCTTGCTATGGACTATGCTTTCATTTATATATGTGGATGCTAATGTACATGAAATTTTTAAAATTCCAATTTCTGAATGTTAAAAATGTATAAAATTCTGAAAGTTTTTTAAAATACTTTGATATTGTATACTGAACCAAATATAAAGGAATATTCTAAATGTTTCTAGTACGGAAGCAAAGAGGAGGTTATACAATCCAAGTGATCTCAGAATTCCTACCTGAAACTCTTGAAGACAAACTAAAATGTCTTTGAAGTTTGAGGGATAAATTACTTTCAATTTAAAATTCTATTCCAAGTCAAGATATCATTAAAAATTGGGAGTAAGGTTTAAAATTTTACCAACAATAAGATGACTAATACAGATTTGCTCAGCTTTATTTTAATTTTGTACCTACTGTAACAGCATGATTATAATAACTCTCATTCACTTTTTACTCATAAACATCAAAAATTCAGAAGTTCTGCCTTATATACTCTATCAGGAAAATATTAATGTTATGTTTCTGCACCACAGTCACATAAACCATCAAAGAAGACTCAGAATTCAAGAAACAGAAGATAATGAGGAAAGTAATGAAGAGAATTTATAGTAAGACTGATTAGAAAAGGAATTACCAAAAAGGGGATTTTCACTTCTGGAAATATTCAAACAGTCATAATAGCTATCTACCTTGGGTTTTGCAGAGAAATCTATGGGAAGTCTAGATTTGGTAAACCGTGGTCTCCAAAGTTAAAGAAAATCTGTTGTAAAATAAGAATTCTTTGGTTATAATTTATAAATGTCTGCTTCTTTTATTTATGCTAATGTCACTGTTAATAACTTACATTTAAAGTTAGCATACATTTTCCCTTTGTTCTGAACCAATATTGAAGCATTTCAATAAGATTGAGTAAAATTTTTTAAAAGTTATGAAA
>SJYQ01000091.1:228407-241852 GCA_006410935.1 Redunca redunca | reverse complement strand
TTTGTCTGCCCTTAATAATGATAATAGAATTACATTTGTGTTCTCTTGGCATGCTTCTCTGATGGCCAGTGAAGATTGTTGGTAAGAATACAAGATTATGTATAATTATCTCTTAAGAAATAACTGCCTATATGAATATTAAACCTGTAACTTTGATGATATGTGTTACACTCATTCAAAACAATTTAACAAACTCAATGGTTAAAATTTTAATCTCCATAAATAGAAAGCTTATCATAAGTCATTTAAAAAATCAAATTGAAATTCCCATTTTAAAAAAACAGATATACTGAATCATCAAATTTGTCTAAAGACTTATATAAAGATTCAATTTAAAAAAATAGGATTCTCATGAAGAGGGACTTTTATTCTTGCTTAGTTCAAATACATTCATTCAAAAATTACTTATTGAACACCAAGAATATTCCAAACATAGGGTGGCTGTGTCAATCAGGAGAAAAAGCTACCCTAAATTTCAGATAGGAAAATGTTAGACAGTAAGTGAAAGATATAAATAGTCATGTAGTTTTAGACTCTGAAATGGGAAAGTTCAGAGTTTGGAAATCACTTGAAATTGAATTTCCACCTATGAAATTACAAAAACAGTCATAAAGGAGAGAACCTGAAGATTCACAAGGGCTCCATAAACATCACTTGGATGGTTTTAACTTTTAAATTTATGTGCAGAAAAGGGGTAGTGACATAAAACCAAGCACAAATATGAAAGAAACATGAGCCTGTGAGAACAGTGCCAGAAAACAGAACCAACTGATATTCGTGGATAAACATCTGTTGGATCATTGAAAAAGCAAGTGACTTCCAGAAAAACATCTTCTGCTTTATTGACTACACCAAAAACTGTGACCATATGGATCACAAGAAACTGTGGAAGATTCTTCAAGAGATGGAAATACCAGACCACCTGACCTACCTCTTGAGAAATCTGTATGCAGGTCAAGAAGCAACAGTTAGAACGGACATGGAACAATAGACTGGTTCCAAATCAGGAAAGGAGTACGTCAAGGCTGTATATTGTCACCCTGCTTATTTAACTTATGCAGAGTACATCATGAGAAATGCTAGGCTGGATGAAACACAAACCACAATCAAGATTGCTGGGAGAAATATCAACAACCTCAGATATGCAGATTACATTACCCTTATGGCAGAAAGTGAAGAACTAAAGTGCTTCTTGATGAAAGTGAAAGAGGAGAGTGAAAATGTTGGCTTAAAACTCAACATTGAGAAAACTAAGATCAGGGTATCCAGTCCCATCTCTTCATGGCAAATAGATGGGGAACCAATGGAAACAGTGAGAGACTTTATTTTGGGGGACTCCAAAATCACTGCAGATGGTGACTGCAGCCATGAAATTAAAAGACGCTTGCTTCTTAGAAGAAAAGCTATGACCAACTTAGCATATTCAAAAGCAGAGACATTACTTGGCCAACAAAGGTCCATCTAGTCAAAGCTATGGTTTTTCCAGTAGTCATGTATGGATGTGAGAGTTGGACTATAAAGAAAGCTGAGCACCAAAGAATTGATGCTTTTGAACTGTGGTGTTGGAGAAGATTCTTGAGAGTCCCTTGGACTGCAAGGAGATCCAATCAGTCAATCCTAAAAGAAATCAACCTGAATATTCATTGGAATGACTGATACTGAAACGTCAATACTTTGGCCACCTGATTGGAAGAACTGACTCATTGGAAAAGACCATGATCCTGGAAAAGATTGAAGGCAGGAGGACAAGGGGACAACAGAGGATGAGATGGTTGGATGGCATCACTGACTTGATGGACAAAAGTTTGAGTAAGCTCCAGGAGTTGGTGATGGACAGGGAAGCCCAGCATGCTGCAGTACATGGGGTCGCAAAGAGTTGGACACAACCGAGCGACTGAACTGAATGACTGACTGTGAATAAACTGCATAAGGACAATAAAATGTTTTTAAGTTATAGTTTTATCCAGAGCAAAAACAAAGAGAATTCACCTGTAATATGTCTAGCAAGATTTTATAAATTGAACAAGTGACACAAAATTGGATTCAGAAAGTTCTATTTACTTCCATATTCTCTGACCAGAAAAATAATTTTTAGCCTGGAGAAGCTTGAATAAGTATTGGTAAAAGCAATTGATCCTGAAGATATGTAAAGAGATGATAAGATAGCGTTTAGCTTCTCTAAATGATTTCAAGTTTCCTGGCCTAAAATGATTACATACTAGAGTATGGTAAAAACTTACAGATGAGATAGTAAACAATAGGAACAGAAATTTCTTATCTTCCAGCCACCAGGGGAAATAGGAGATGTGACCAGGAATCAAGAGTTATTAATGTTTAGTCTTGACTTTCAGAATGAAAAGAAGAGATAGGGACTGGAAGAATGTATTACTATAATTTGTGTGTTTTCACACTGCTCTGAACCAGTAGTCAGGCCATTAATATATCCATACCTCTGGGATGGTTGCAGATGGAAAGCAGAGTTTTTGATCAGTGGCTCCTTAAGTTTTTTGTGAAAACGTACATTCCTTGAAGAGAGGATGTTGGTTTTCAGATGCCACTCATACTCACAAAATATTCTTCAACAATTCCTAGCCTCCCAGGTATTCAGTTTGGGGCCATACGACTAGTACAAGCTAATGAATTAAGAGTAGAAGCCACATATTTTATTTCTAGACCAAGGCAGTTAAAAGCCAAATTCTTCCTCTCATTCTCTCTCTATACCTGCCACAGATTGTGATGGTGGCAGAATAAGATGGAAGAAATCTGGTTCCTTGTGTGACTAGACAGAAAATAGCCTCTGAGAACTCACATCAGACATTATGTGAATAAAATATAGCCTTTTTGTTGTATTAATCTACTCATATTTTATGGTATCTTGAGGTAGTTAACATTAATTTCCTTGCTGAGTATAGTTATTCATTTAATTAAAAAGTTTAGAGAAAGATAGAGCTATAGACATTGATAGACTAGAATTTCAATTTCACTTATATTAAGAAGTTTTGTCAGCTATGTGTTTTGACTTCATCCTTAGGCTGGCATCCTTCATGTTAGCAAAGTAAGTATAAGCAGTTCTAGGCCTCACTTCTGCGTGTCTTATCATCCAGAGCAGGAGAAAGAGACTTCTTTTTTCTCAATCTAACATTCTATCCAATCAAAGAATATCTATTTTCTGATTGAACTGTCCATGAACCAAGGACTGTGACATACATAGTTAAATTATATAACTAGCTTCAACATATTAGGGCCCAAGCCTAAAGAAGATGATGAGTCAACCGCTCCCAACCTCCTAGCTGGTAAAAGTCAAAGGGAAGCTGGAATGAAAGAATGGAAGAAGCAGCAGTGAAATATACTAAATATACCAAACATACTAAATATACTAAACAGGTCTTGGATATCCTTAGATCATTTTATTTTATCTTACTGAAAATGTCCATAATGATTTAATAGCATATTTAGTAGATTCATAAACCTTGTAAAGAAAGTCATTATGTTAGACCAACCCCCAGTACTGGTCCATGGCCTATTAGGAACCAGATGTACAGCAGGAGGTGAGCAGTGTGAGCAAAGCTTTATCTGTATCTACAGCCACTCTCCATCACTTGCATTACTGCCAAGTTCTGCCTCCTGCTCAAAAAACTCAATAAATGTAATGCACTTGAATCATCCCTAAACCATCCCCTGCCATCCCCTTCACCCCACAGTCTGTTGGCAAATTGTGTTCCACAGAACTGGTTCCAGGTGCCAGAATGGTTGGGGACCACTGTGTTAGAGAGTACAATCAAGGTTCAACGTAATGAATAATGGTTCAAGCCTAACAGTGTAAACACCTCTTAAATAGAAATTTAAAGAACCTGTACTTGGATTTTTAAAAATTATACAAATATAGGTCCAGATAGGTAAAGATTAATACTAGTGCCTGTGAAATATTTGGGGGTTATAGCTTAACAGGAAACACAATCAATCAGCGATGTGATGAGATCATCCAACAAAGTCAATGATAAAATGAGCAAATGGACATAGAAAATCTGCAATGATACAATGAAAAATCTCAGGTTACTCTATATAAATGAGACCATGCTTGGAGTCTATATAAAATTCTGAGTCACAATTTAAGAGGAATATTGAAATATCAATATCATCTGGAGGAGAAGAAGCAAATTAATTAGAGAATTGGAAGCTATATCCATTTTGGAGTAGTTGAGGATGCTTAGCCATGAAAAGAGGGGCTTAATAAGAATTTATTAACTGTCTTCAGACTTCTGAAATGATATATATTCATGCACATACAACTTGTTTGGAAGGAATCACTAGGACAAAAGAATTGAGACACGTACACACACAAAACAGATTTCAACACTATACAGAGAAGGCTTTTGTAACAGTCATAGATATACAGGAATGAAAGAGGATGCTTCAGGGCAGAAAGCTTTCTCAACACTAGGGTGAGTTGAAGCAGAAATTAGTTTTTAACTTGTCAGATGTGATATGGAGAAGATACAAGCCTGCAGTGATAGTGGAACAAGATAATTTTTATAATCCCTTTGATGTCAGTGTTTCTAGGATAATATGAAATAAGGTAGATTTCACTACTCTGTAGAAGCAGTCTATTTTAAAGCCTAATTCCCTAAAGAGACTGCAGTTCCACCATATAGCTTCAGAGAAACAGAAAGAAAATGTCAAATTTAAACAATCTCTACTTTTCTAGCTCATGAGTGATTTCATAAATTTTATGATTTCGAAGGACACAGAGAACATGTCATATTTCCATTAAGAAAAAATTTTGTAAGTTAGTTTCAACTCATGAAATGTCACTCTGCTTCTTAACTGTAATGACAACATTGGCTAAAATAGAGTGTTTTTAAAGAACTCTATCCATATCATTGGTTTAAGAATAAAGTGTCTCCAAAGGCCTTTACTCAGGGAGGAACAAGTTCAGAGTGATAAAATCAAGCCAAGAGAGTAGTGGATAATTTCTAAGAGCAGTGCTTTCACCTTGAGAAATCATCAGCCTCACTCTGACATTTCTAAATATGATCAATTAATTTGGAATCCATTTTCTACAGCTCTTCTCCTTTACCCTAAAATAAAAAGTAAAAAAAAAAAGCATAGTACCAATTTGTGACACTGTACTTTTTTTTGTCTGGGGTGAAGCCACCAAACACGTAATTTAGGGTCTTACATAAATTTAGATAGCAGGACTAAATGAAAATGAAGTTCTTATTAATGGAAAATAATCTCATTGCAATAAACAGACAAAACCAAATTTATAATACATACATATTCTCTATACCAAGCAGTATCTACTGAAAGCCCTTTATCTAAAGTATCTATAAACTACTCACACTTTTCAAGAGATCTTTAAAAACAACCAAAGGTATTCTGAAGAAAATTTAAGTTTACAAATATGAAAGAATTTCCCATAAAACTACACAATCTTCCTACAACCAATTCTTCTTCAGGGATACATTGTTTTCATAAAGTTAACACTGCCTCTTCCCGCTCTTCTGTGTAATGTCTAAAAGGCATTACTCTTTGGAAGCTGTCTGACAGCTTTTGTAAAGTAAACTGGCAGATTCCATTAGTCTAAACAACCTTCCTAATTTTTGAAGGAAATTTTAAAGACTTCACATTTTATAAAAAGTGAACTATTTAAGGTCATTTATTACAAATTCTATTTGCTTTCAGAAGGACTGATCTAAGAATCAAAAAGAAGAAAAATTGCCCTCTTAACCTCCCACAAGCTACTTTGCAAGGAATAGTTCCTTTTTCAATAACAATTTACTGGAAATTCTTATTATTCTTTTTATAAACTTAGGGGAAATATTCAAGAACTATTCCTTGAAAAGTACAAATAAATGATAACTTTGACTTTCAAGGGTTTCCCTGGTGGCTCAGACAATAAAGAATCAACCTGCCAATACAAGAGATTCGGGTTAGATCCATGAGTCGGGAAGATCCCATGGAGACGGAAGTGGCAACTCCCTCCAGTATTCTTGCCTGAAGAATGCTATGGACAGAGGAGCCTGGAGGGCTACAGCCAATGGGGTTGCAAAGTGTCAGACATGATTTAGCACCTAACACATTTGGCTTTACAAAGCATTGACATGTATTTGGAATGAAACTTACTGAATACATCAAATTGCTTCCCAAATTGTTAAAACTGAGTGCTAATTCTATTTTTTCAACCCAAATTTTGATGAATTACATTGTTAAATAGCTGTGTTTAGACATTTTTCAAATAGTAGTTTTACAAAAACAGGAAAAAATTCATACATTTGACAACTTAATAACATGGACAGTTGTAAATTTCTTGTTCATTTAGGTACTATCTAATAGGGTTTTTTTAAATTATTTTAATTGGAGTCTTTAACTTTGTGATATTATTCATTAATGTACAACAAAAATATTTTATTTAAACTACTCAAGGCACATTTCTAGAACATCTGACTTTTAGTCCCTTGACATCAACTTTAATCTGGGGTAGATGAGTAAGGAACTTAGTGTCTCAGGGCCAATTCAGCTGTGTAAAGGGAAAAAGGCTCATGCTAGGTAGGACCTATCCAAACCTGAAGAGCTCTTGCTCTGGCTAATGAGAAAAATACTGCCTAATTCAAGCATATTGTTTTTACATAGGAATTAAAAATTTTTTCCAAAAGAGGCCACAACTTAAATTTTTTTTGCGTAAAATTTCTCAATTTTGCAATGTTAGAACCTATATCAAGATTTCTAAAACACTATGCAGAACAATGTTATGAGAACTAAATAATACACATTTGTAGCTGAAGGAAACTTCACTTCAGTCTACAAGTGAATGGTTCATATCTATGGTCTGGAGAATGCACAGGTAATCGAGAGAATCAATTCTCATTTTCAGATTCCTTCTTCATGTTCTTCCCTCCTTTCACACCTTTATTCTCCAACTACTACCTCTTTTTCCATCCTTAGCTCAAACGGTAAAGAATCTGCCTGCAATCCAGGAGATGCAGGTTCAGTCTCTGGGTTGGGAAGATCCCCTGGAGAAGGACATGGCAACCCACTCCAGACAGAGGAGCCTGGAGGGCTACAGTTCATGGAGTTGCAAAATGTCTTATATGGCTGAGTGACTAACACTTTCAACCCATCTCAGCATGTTCTTCTTCTTTGAGGAAAAACAAGTAAAACTTCAGGAACATAGAAAGAAATATACTAGAAAACCAATTCTGAGCTATTGAAATTGGTACTAGACTCCATTTGCTAAGGGTAACTCATAGCTCTCTCCAAATGTTTCTACCTGAGCCTGGAATTAACTTTAATTGTGTGACACAACATTTAGTTGTAAAACCCAAGAGCCAGAAAAACCCTAAGTATAAATAAACTATTTCTAAGAATTTGACTTCCATATTGACATAAGAATCTGCTATACTCTATGCTTAATTCAAAATTATATGAGACATCTTACATATAAGAAGTGGTAAATTAGGCAAGACCAAAAAACTGCTCCAGTCTAATGAGAATGTGTTAACCTTGATTTCCAATTCAGTTGTAAACAAACATCATAGGACATAGGAAAACAAGGAACAACTTCCCAGTACTTAGGAAGACATAGGTTTACTTAGGAAGTAATCTCTAATTACTTAGGAAGACATAACTGAAAGTTTGGTAGTGAAAGAAATCCAGGAGAGTAAGAACTGATAGTAAAAGGCCATAGACCCATGCTTGTTGTCTTTTCTTCATTTGGCCAGAAAAAGTCTTGATTATAATATTTGCTAAGCCAGTTACTTTCCTCCCTATTATAAGAATTACAGTAGAGAAATTACAATCCTAATTTCAATAGGTCACATGTAGACAAGAGTTACCTAAAAGAGAATTAGAATTATTTTTTAAGGTTGAAAATTAAAGAAATACACAGCAAGGATGAAAGGAGTTTTGCAAAAGAAAGAATTTTATTAGAGTAAGCAAAGAAAGCCTTGTATATGAGAGACAACTCGAACCAGAACATGAGGGAAAGTACTCTTGTTCACATAGCTAAAGCAGTACCATTGCAGATTAGAAAATTAATGAATTCATGATTTGGTTGAGAGGCCTATTTTACAGGATTAGAGGGATTTGTGAAGGGACACAATAAATATTGAGGCTGATGTGATGAACTAGGGTCAGTAGGTAAGTTGTAAATAGCAAATTTCAGCTAAGAAGTTCAAACTTTATTTAGAAATAAGGTTTGGCCATCAGGACTTTCTGTGAAGAATTAAAAACAACCACAGCTTAACTTGAATTTTCAGAAAATACATGGTGAACCACTTATTAGAAAGACAGAATTTCAAACTTTTCCAAACTGGATTGGCAAAAGCACAAATCAGTTGACTTTTAATGCAGACTGAAGGTCCATCTGCTCAGGCTAGCCCACCCAAAGGGGCATACTGAATATCATTGCTTGTTGGTGCATCTGTCCCTTTAGAATTGTTCTTTCAAACACTTGCGTATTTGCAAAAGCAAACTGCTTTAAGGATGCATAAAAGATATCTTTTATAAGAAAAATAATTTTGCATATTTACATATAAAACCCACTCAACATTCTTTAAATGTTATTGAAATATAGTTCATTTGCAGTATTATTCACATCAGATTATTACATAGTGATTTGAAATTTGCATAATTTAGGAAATTATCACCACAATAAGTCTAGAAACCATCTATCCTCATAAAAATTTATTACAATATTACTGACCACACACTTTATGCTGTGTATCACACACCCTGGCTTATTTATTTTATAACTGGAAACTTGTACCTCTTAATCTTTTTCATTTATGTTGCCTCTTCACCCTTCTCCCCTCTAGCAAAAGCAATAATGTCTGTATCTATCAATATAAATCTATTTTCATTTTGGTTTGTTTGTTTTGTTAGATTCTGCATATAAGTGAGATCATATGGTATTTATCATTCTCAGTCTGACATTTCACTTAGCATAATACACTCTAGATCCATTCATATTCTTGCAAGTGACAAGATTTCATTTTTTATGGCTGAATAATATATGTATCTATATATATCTAATCTTCTTTATCTGTCACAGGACACTTAGGTTGCTTCCATATCCTGACCATTGTAACTAAGGCTAAAATAAACATCACTGTGCATATATATTTTCCGATTAGTGTTTTTGTTTTTTCATGGTAAGTACCCAGTAATGAAATTGCTGGATCATATGAAAGTTCTATTTTTATTTTTTTTGAGAAATATCCATACTGTTTTCCATAGTGGCTATACCAATTTACAGTCCCACCTACAGTGCATAAGAATTCCCCTTTTTCACATCCTTGCCAACATTAGTTATTTGATCTCTTTTTTATTCTGACAGGTGTGAGGTGGTATCTCATTGTAGTTTAATTTCCATTTCCCTGATGATTAATGATCTTGAGGACTTTTTCTTGTGCCTGTTGGTCACCTGTAATCATTTTCTTTGAAAAAATATCTACACAGGTCCTCTGCCCATTTTTTTTTATTTGATGTTGAGCTCTATGAGTTCTGTGTGTATTTTGGATATTAATACCTATTGGATATATTGTTTGCAAATATCTTCTTCTGTTCATAGTCTGCCTTTTCATTCTGTTGGTACTTTCCTTTACTGCACAAAATCTTTTCAGTTTGATTCTGTCCCACTTGCTATTAATGGCTTTATTCCCTTACCTGTGGAGACACACCCCAAAAATGTTGCTAAGACCAATATTAAAGATGTGTGTGCATGCTAAATAGCTTCAGTGGTACCTGACTCTTTGCAACTATATGGACTGTAGCCTTCCAGGCTCCTCTGTCTATGGAATTGTCCAGGCAAGAATACCAGAATGAGTAGCCATGCTCTCCTCCAGGGTATCTTTCCAACCCGGAGACTGAACTTGCATCTCCCGCATTACAGGTGGATTCTTTACAGTTGAGCTACCAGGAAAGCTCATTAAAGATGTACTGCCTATCTTTTCTTCTAAGAGTTTTATGATATCAGGTCCTACATTTGTCATTTATCCATTTTGACTTCATATTTGTATTTGGAGTGAGAATATAGTCCAATTTGATTCTTTTACATATAGCTATACAGTTTTCTCAATGTTTTACTGAAGAAGCTATCTTTTCCTCACTGTATATTCTTGTCTACTTTGTCATAGAATAATTGACCATATAAATGTGGGTTTATTTCTGGGTTCTCAATTCTGTTCTATCAGGTTGTATATCTGCTTTTGTGCCAATGTCATACTGTTTTAATTACTGAAGCTTTGTAGTACTATTTGAAATTAGGGAGCAATTTGTTCTTTTTTCTCAAGATTGCTTTGACTATTTGTGATCTTTCCCATTTCCATATAGCCTGCATTTTTAAAGCTGTAACTCATAGACTTTTATTAATTAACTTACTTATTACTTTTTGCTGTTCTGGATCTTTGTTGCTGTGCAGGCTTTTCTCTAGTTGCAGCAAGCAGGGGCTACTCTCTAGTTGTGTGTATAGGCTTCTCATTACTGTGGATCCTCTTTTGTATAGCACAGGCTCTAGGGTTTGTGGGCTCCAATAGGTGTGGCACATGGGCCCACCAGTTCGTTCCCAGGCTCTAGAGTGACAGGCTCAGTAGTTGTGTCACATGGGCTTAGTTGCTCCACAACAGGAAGGATCCTCCTAGACCAGGGATCAAAACCATCACCTGCACTGGCTTGCAGATTCTTTACCACCAAGCCACCAGGGAAACCCCATATAACTGTTAGAATTATTTGTTCTAGTTCTGTGAGAAATGCCTCAGGTGTTTATATAAGGATTACACTGAATCTGTAGATTGTCTTGAGGGTTATAGCTATTTTAACAATAGTAACTATTTCAATCCATGAGCATGGTATAACTTTCTGCTTGTTTTTGTCATTTACGATTTATTTTATCATTGTTTGTGATTATGACAAACCTATAGCAAATATCATATTCAATGTGAAAAACTGAAAGCATCCTTCTAAAATCAGGAAGAAGATGAGGATGTCCACTCCTGCTACTTTTATTCCACATAGTTTTATAAGTCTTAGCCAGAGCAATCAGAGAAGAAAAAGAAATAAAAGGAATCCCAATTGTAAAGGGAAAAGTAAAACTGCCACTGTTTGCCAGAAAACGACTAGAACTTATCAGTGAATTCTATAAAGTTGAAGGATATAAAATCAATATACAGAAATCTGTTGCATTTCTAAAAACAAAGATCAGAAAGAGAATTTAAGGAAACATTTACTATCACATCAAAAAGGATAAAATATGTAGGAATAATTCTACCTGAGGAGGCAAGAGACCTGTACTCCAAAGACTGCAAGACACTAATGAAAGACATTAAAGGCTACATAAAAAGATGGAAAGATACACTGTGTTCTTGGAATAAAAGAATCAATATTGTCAAAATGACTATACTACTCAAGGAAATCTACAGATTCAATGCAATCCCTATCAAATTACCAGGGGCATTTTTCAAAGACTGACTAGCCTCAGTTTTTTAAATTATTTTTCACTTTTCGACTTGGATGATTTTGACTACTATGTCTTCCAGGTCACCAGTCTATTACACTGCATCATTCAATCTACATTCCTTATAGAGTTTTTTTTTTTTTTTTAATTTCAGTTATTGTGTTCTCCAGTTCTGCTGGTTTTTTTTTTTTAATATAATTTCTAACTCTTTGTTGAAAATTTCAGTGTCTTCATCCATCCTTCCCCTGAGTTCAGTGATTATCTTTATGATCATTACATTGCTCTCCTTATTGAATAGATTGAGTCTGAATAAAGGAGTTTGGGACTGCTGTTGGCCCACCATGGCCAAGATCAAATCCCTGTTCAGCTGCATGTTATCCACAGGGCACAGGGCTAGTGAAAGATCATTGGAAGGTGGAGCTGGGTCCTTGTGTAACTGTCTACATGGCCTGGCAGGGCTTGGTCTGGTGCCCACCTGCTGGACGGTAGGACCATGTTACTGCACAGCTGCTTGGGTACTCTGTGGGTGCTCTGGACTTGTGCCAATCCCCTGGACGGAGGGGCTGGCTCCCCACATGACTGTCTATGTGACTCAGTAAGGGAGGTTGAGGGCTTCCCTGATAGCTCAGTTGGTAAAGAATCCACCTGCAATGCAGGATACCCCAGTTCAGTTCCTGGGCCAGGAAGATCCGCTGGAGAGAGGATAGGCTATCCACTCCAGTATTCTTGGGCTTCCGTGTGGCTCAGCTGGTAAAGAATTTGCCTACAATGCAGGAGACCTGGGTTCAATCCCTGGGTTGGGAAGATCCCCTGGAGAAGGGAAAGGCTACCCACTGCAGTATTCTGCCTGGAGAATTCCATGGACTGTATAGTCCATGGGTTGCAAAGAGCTGGCCATGACTGAGCAACTTTCACTTTCACTTTCAAAGGGGTTTGATACTGGTACCAGTCTGTTGGAGCATAGGGCCAGGTTTCTGTATGACCATGCAGTTGTCTGTATCACCCAGGTGGGCTCAACGCTGGTGCTATCTTGCTGGTGTGTGGGGCTAGTCCCTGATAATACTAGACTGGAAGGAGTATTCCAAATTGTTGCTTGCCAGCACTGATGTTATGATAAAATGAGTTCCCCAAAATGGCTGCCTCCAGTGTCTACAGGGCTTCCCACGTGGCTTAGTGGTAGGGAAGCTGCCTGCCCATGCAGGAGACACAAGAGACGCAGGTTTGATCCATCAGGAAGATCCCCTGGAGTAGGAAATGACAACCCACTCTAGTATTCTTGCTGGAAAATTTCATGGATAGTAGGGCCTGGCAAACTACATTCCATAATGTCGCAAAGATCTCGACACGGCTGAACATGCACTCACAAATGCATGAACCAGTGTCTCCAACCTTAGAGAAGTCCCAGTTGCCTCCTATCTCTTCAGGAGGCTCTCCAAGATCAGTCAATGCCTCTGATACAGGCTTCTTTTATTTATTTTTTTTTAATAATTTTTATTTTTACTTTAGTTTACTTTACATTACTGTATTGGTTTTGCCAAACATTGACATTAATTCACCACGAGTGTACATGCGTTCCCAAACACGAATCCCCTCCCATCTCCCACCCCATACCATCCCTCTGGGTCCTCTCCTTGCACCAGTCCCAAGCATCCTGCATCCTGCATGGACATTGACTGGCGATTCGTTTCTTACATGATAGTATACATGTTTCAATGCCGTTCTCCCATCTCATCCCACCCTCTCCCTCCCTCCCTCAACCAGAGTCCAACAGTTCACTCTATAGATCTGAGTCTCTTTTGTTGTCTCGCATACAGGGTCGTCATCCCTATCTTTCTAAATTCCATATCTATGAGTTAGTATACTCTATTGGTGTTTTTCTTTCTGGCTTACTTCACTCTGTATAATCGGTTCCAGTTCCATCGATCTCCTTAGAACTGATTCAAATGTATTCTTTTTAATGGCTGAATAATACTCCATTGTGTATATGTACCAC
>SJYQ01000091.1:165340-222569 GCA_006410935.1 Redunca redunca | reverse complement strand
GCGGGGGCGGGGGGGGGGAGGTGGTCCTTTAGGTTGTGAAGATTCCTCAGAGAAAAGTCACTGTAAAGTTTAATAATGCTTCACAACATTAAGCTATAAAAAAATGAGAGAAACGATATTTAGTATTTGGCTTATGCCTTTGCCTTTTCCTGAGATAAGATCATTGATTGTCAGGCAGAACTGATCCTCTCTCTATTTCATAATGAAGCACAGGCTTTGAGAAGGAACTTGACTAGATGCAGCAGCCAGTACTGGACACTTGGTGTCCTCCATGTAATGCTATTTAAGATTTAATATTCAACCTGATCGTAAGCATGCCATCAACTATTGGGATTGTTTGGTTGCAGCCATCTGACTGGAACAGTAATTTCCCTCTGAAGAGAGGGGTCTACTTACTGCCCATCATGTTGGAACATGTTTAATCCTGAGACAAGACATCAAACGGGATGGCAGGAAAAAAACATGAGGCTGAGGACAGGGATGGGACATGGACAGTTGAGATAGGGTGATGTTTAGGAAGAATCCCACTGGCATTGGACAAGTAGGTGAACTTCAGTTATCGGAGCCCTTCTTGGGGTGATGCAATGATTCAGATTTTGATTCTGGAGTCTGATGGTTCCAAGAATAATTAACACAAGTAAGTGAAATTTAAATCTGTACTTGGAATATGTTATAATGTCTTATAAAAAGTCACAGCCTGGTCTCAGCTGTGCTCTTAGGGATAAAAGGAAGCTTGTTTTCCTTCCAGAAGTCAGATATGCAGCATCAGTGGTACTCACCATTGGGGGATGACTGTGCCAACAGGGCAGCAGGAGTAGAGGCAGAAGAGGAGACAGTTGGAACCAGTCAAGAAGGCTCGAGCAGATCTGAGGATGTCATGCGCATCAGAAACCTGAAAAAATCACAAGAGAATGGAGGGAGGCAATTTGTGTCAGTTATTCTAATGCCTTTACTGAAAGAATTTAATATAAAATAAAATTCCTTTTTTCATTACAGATTTGTGAGTCCAGTTTATACAGATGATGATGATGGTAGTGATGGTGGTGGTGGTGGTGGTGATAGTGTTAAACAAATATTCCAGACTTCACTAAGTGATGAGCTCCCATTTCCGTTAAATGTGTGAATTATGACCACTTAATCTTCAACCAGATTTGTAATATTCTACCAGATTCTAGTATCTAAGTGTTTGTGAAGATTTGTAAAGAATACTTATGTGTTTCCCAGATTCACTCTGTTTTTTCACTTTCTTAGCCCGTAGTCAATCTTGTGATAAACCACCTCCCACTTCCAGAGTCCATCTCCTATTATCTTGAGGCTGGGGACCCAAAAAACAATGCTGCTTTGCCTGTACCACACAGTCCCTCACGGCAGCACCAGCCCTTTTTCGATTCCCCAGAATAACAATAGACCAGACTACAACATACACAAGGATTTTCCAGAGGCTTCATAATAGTACAAAGGAATTACAAAGCTGAGGATTTAAACCTGGACCCTAACTGTGGCATCCTCACAACCTTAAGTCCTTCATTAGTCATTTCTTCTATTTGGCACTCCCCCATGACCTGGTGCCATCATCTGAGAATAAGTTCTCAGAAGCATGTCTCCCTCCCCTTGGGATCCAAGCTCCAACTACCTGAACCCTAAAAAAGGAACATTTCCCTCCAATATGCCAGTATGAGGCTTGTCATTCACGTTCCACATTTTTCCCCTTGGGTTAAAATCTTCCCTGGATACTTGTAGTATGAATGCGTAATTTTCCCTACCCTTAAACAATATGGATTGGCTTTGCCCAAAGTTGCCATTAAATCAATGCATCAGGATCTAAGAGTCTTCTATTATTTCTCTAGCAGGATTATTCATTCTTAAATACCACTTCAAATAGTATTTTGACAGTCAGAGCAAGCTTTAGAATTAAGAGTCTCTCTCATTACACAATGTGAATATATATCCCCATATCCTGGCTGTCAGCTTTTGGTCTCCACTTCTGACAACTCTATGAGATGTGTTCAATTATTATGCTTATAGATACAGACACTTTATACAGCTTGCCCAAAGTGAAACAGTTAGTACATGAGGAATCTGTGATTCATCCCCAGGTAGAATGACTTCAGTACCTTCTGTCTCAACCACTATTCTAAAACTGTTTTAGAAAAGAATTCTCCAAGATGATATGCTCTAAACACCTATTTAGAAAAGAGACATTACTTTCCAGAACAATCCAGCAGTCTTCCAATAGCCTTTGAACCATGAAGAATAACTCTTTATTTTCTTAGGTTCATTAAATTGCTTACTTGTGACTCATTGTGGCAAAAAATAATAAGATAATTGGGGGCAATAATTATTAGAGTTTTAACTCTATTGGTAGCAAAAAAAACAGTTCCGGGACCTATAATAAAAAGAATTATTCCTTGTAAACATCTATGATAGGCTGCTTCTATGTTCCACAGAGTAACAGCTCAACGTTACTCTCATTTAGAGACCTAGATTTTATAGAATGTCACTGGAAACCATAACAGAAGAATAAGGGAGAAGCAGACAATTTCATGAGAGGTGATACATGTTACTATTGTTCACATTTCACTGGTCAAAGCAAACAATATGGTAAATCAACACTTATGTTTACCACATGGTTCTTTTGCAGTAAATGTTGGAGAAAAGAAAGAATGATTTTACACAAAGACTTGTCCCTCAGACATGCTATTACACATATCACAAAAAGTAGACCATAGTTCTCAAATTTATGATCTGTCTGCCACTTAAGAAAAGGTGGCTAACTGACTTCAAAAGCCAATAGTAAAATTACTAGCATCTTTCTTTTTTTCCTTTTTTCCAATCAATAGGAATAGACTGTCAGCTTCTACACCAGGCTCTAGGAATATAAAGATGAAATGACCTAGTTTTTTCCCTCATGATACTTTATGGTCTAGGAGAAGTAGAAAACATCTCTCTGTACAAGAAAATATCTCTGCCCAGTGATAGAACTAGAAATTAAAATCTAATTTTAAAACAATTAAACCTTATTTTATCCTCTTTGGAAAATTATGGACCCTCTCCCCACCTCCCCCTGTGGGGGGGGGGAAACATTAAAATTATCTAAATCTTTGTCCAAATGAATAGAAACTATTCCATTATACTTTCTGAGTGTCATCAAGAATCATCACCACTATTGAGAGTAGCTAAAAAAGAAACATATGAAAGGTCTCAGAGGTAGAAGTAATGAAGTATACTAAATATCTACTATTGAATGCATTTCCTGCTTCCCAAACAAGTTACAGTTGTAAGGCAGACACAAAAAATTGTGTGGACTCCTTTAACCTCTGTTTGTTTCCATTGTTTTTCCCAAAACTGTGCTTGTACTAAAATAGATTAACCTAAGAACTGCTTAGCTATTTTTCCAAAAAGCAAAGATAGTTTAGATAATAATACTGTAAATATAAATTCATTGCTAGATGGTTGCAATTGTATCCCTCAATACTGTTTACTACAAATTATGAGGCAAAGTTTGGAAAATGAATTCCTGCACAACAAAACATCTATCCCTGAATTATAGTCTCTTTGCTTCTTTTATTCCTGTGATGAATGCAAACTTTACAGTAAGATAAGAATCCAGTTACATTCACTCTTGTCAATCTCAAATAAGTCAATAAAGATTGCTTACTATGTCATATGCCCAATCAGTTTTACCATATTGGGCATCTCTCTTCAGCAGAACCATCATGAATGGCTACTACGTCAGGGAACATGAAGCACTGTTTTTTTAATTAATTATTTTATTTTAATTGGAGGCTAATTACTTTACAATATTTTGGTGGTTTTTGCCATACAATGATATGAATCAGCCATGGGTGTACATGAGTCCCCCATCCTGAAACCCCCTCCCACCTCCCTCCCCGTCCCATCCCTCTGGGTTGTCCCAGTGCACCGGCTTTGAGTGCCCTGTTTCATGCATCAAGCTTGGACTGGTCATCTATTTCACATATGGTAATATACATGTTTCAATGTTATTTTCTCAAATCATCCCACCCTTTCCTTCTCCCACAGAGTCCAAAATATGTTTTTTATATCTGTGTCTCTTTTGCTGTCACACATATAGGGTCGTTGTTACCATCTTTCTAAATTCCATATACATGCATTAATATATTGTATTGATGCTTTTTCTTTCTAAATTAATTCACTCCATATAATAGGCTCCAGTTTCATCCACCTCATTGGAATTGATTCAAATGCATTCTTCTTAATATTCCATTGAGTATATGTACCACAACTTTCTTATCCATTCATCTGCTGATGGACATCTAGGTTGCTTCCATGTCCTAGCTATTGGAAACAGTGCTGCGATGAACATTGAGGTACACAAGTCTCTTTCAGTTATGGTTTCCTCAGTGTGTATGCCCAGCAGTGGGATTGCTAGGTTGTATGGCAGTTCTATTTCCAGTTTTTTTAAGGAATCTCCACACTGTTTCCCTAATGGCTGTACTAGTTTGCATTCCCACCAACAGTGTAAGAGGGGTCCCTTTTCTCCACACCCTCCCCGGCATTTACTGTTTGTAGACTTTTTGATAGCAGCTATTCTGACTGGCGTGAGATGGTACCTCATTGTTGTTTTGATTTGCATTTCTCTGATAATGAGTGATGTTGAGCATCTTTTCATGTGTTTGTTAGTCACCTGTATGTCTTCTTTGGAGAAATGTCTGTTTAGTTCTTTGGCCCGTTTTTTGATTGGGTCATTTTTCTGGTATTGAGCTGCACGAGCTACTTGTATGTTTTTGAGATTAATTCTTCGTCAGTTGCTTCATTTGCTATTATTTTTTCCCATTCTGGAGGCTGTCTTTTCACTTTGCTTATAGTTTCCTTTGTTGTGCAAAAGCTTTTACATTTAATTAGGTTCCACTTGTTTACTTTTGCTTTTATTTCCATAACTCTGGGAGAGGATCTTGCTGTAATTTATGTCAGAGAGGGTTTGCCTATGTTTTCCTGAAGGAGTCTTATAGTTTTGGTCTTACATTTAGATCTTTAATCCATTTTGAGTTTATTTTTGTGTATGGTGTTAGAAAATATTCTAGTTTCATTCTTTTACAGGTGGTTGATCAGTTTTCCCAGCACCACTTGTTAACGAGATTGCCTTTTCTCTATTGTATATTCTTGTCTCCTTTGTCAAAGGTGTCCATAGGTGTGTGGATTTATCTCTGGGCTTTCTATTTTGTTCCATTGATCTATATTTCTGTCTTTCTGCCAGTACCATACTGTCTTAATGACTGTGGCTTTGTAGTAGAGCTGAAGTCAGACAGGTTGATTCCTCCAGTTCCATTCTTCTTTCTCAAGATTGCTTTGTCTACTCAAGGTTTTTTTGTGTTTCCATACAAATTGTGAAATTATTTGTTCTAGTTCTGTGAAAAATTCCATTGGTAGCTTGATAAGGATTACATAATCTATAGATTGCTTTGGGTAGTATACTCATTTTCACTATATTGATTCTTCTGTTTCATAAACATGGTATATTTCTCCATCTATTTGTGTCATCTCTAATTTCTTTCATCAGTGTGCTATAGTTTTCTATATATAGTTATATATATATAGTTTTCTATATATAGTTTTCTATATTTGCTTCTTTAGGTAGATTTATTCCTACATATTTTATTCTTTTTGTCACAATGTGAATGGGATCATTTCCTTAGTTTCTCTTTCTGTTTTCTCATTGTTAGTGTATACTATACATTAATTTTATATCCCACAACTTTGCTACATTCATTGATTAGCTCTAGTAATTTTCTGGTGGAGTTTGTAGGGTTTTCTATGTAGAGGATCATGTCATTTGCAAACAGTGAAAATTTTACTTCTTTTCCAAACCGGATTTCTTTTATTTCTTTTTTTTTCTCTGATTACTGTGGCAAAAACTTCCAAAACTATGTTAAATAGTAGTGGTGAGAGTGGACACCCTTGTCTTGTTCCTGACTTCAGGGGAAATGCTTTCAATTTTTCACCATTGAGGATAATGTTTGCTGTGGGTTTATCACATGTGGCTTTTATTATGTTGATCTATGTTCCTTCTATGCCTGCTTTCTGGAGGGCTTTTATCATAACCAGATGTTTAATTTTCTCAAAGGCTTTCACTGCATCTATTGAGACAATCATATGATTTTTATCTTTCAATTTGTTAATGTGGTATATCACATTGATTGACTTGCAAATACTGAAGAATCCTTGCATCCCTGGAATAAAGCCCACTTGGTCATGATATACGATCTTTGTAATATGTTGTTGGATTCTATTTGCTAGAATTTTGTTTAGGATTTTTGCGTCTATGTTCACCTGTTGATATTGGCCAGTAGTTTGTTTGTTTGTTTGTTTGTTTTGTGGCACCTTTGTTTGGTTTTGGTTTTAGGGTGATGATGACCTCATAGAATGAGTTCGGGAATTTACCTTACTTGGCAATTTTCTGAAAGAGTTTGAGTAGGATAGGTGTTAACTTCTCTCTAAATTTTTGGTAGAATTCACCTGTGAAGCCATATGGTCCTGGGCTTTTTGTTGGAAGATTTTTTATTACATTTTTAATTTCCATGCTTGTGATGAGTCTGTTAAGATTTTCTATTTCTTCATGGTTCAGTTTTGGAAGGTTATACTTTTCTAAGAATTTGTCCATTTCTTCCAAGTTGTCCATTTTATTGGCATAGAGTTGCTGATAGTAGTCTCCTATGATCTTTTGTATTTCTGTGTTGTCTGTTGTGATTTCTCCCTTTTCACCTATTTTGTTGATTTGATTCTTCTCCCTTTTTTTCTTTGTGAGTCTGGCTAATGGTTTGTCTATTCTACTTATCTTCTCAGAGAACCAGCTTTTAGTTTCGTTGGTTTTCACTATAGTCTCCTTTGTTCCTTTCTGATTTATTTCTGCTCTAATTCTTATTATTTCTTTCCTTCTACTAACCCTAGGATCATTCGTTTCTTCTTTTGCTAGTTGCTTTAGGTTTAAAGTTAGGTTATTTATTTGATTTCATTCTTATTTCTTGAGGTAAGCTTGTATTGCTATGATCCTTCCCCTAGCACTGCTTTTATTGAATCCCATAGGTTTTGGGTTGTCGTGTTTTCATTTTCATTTGCTTGTATGCATATTAGATTTCCTTTATTTCTTCCATGACTTGTTTGTTATTCAGAAGTGTGTTGTTTAGCCTCCATGTGTTTGTGTTTTTAATAGTTTTTTTCCTATCAGTTTAGTTCAGTCACTCAGTCGTGTCCAACTCTTTGCGATAGTTGACATCTAATCTTACTGCATTTTGATCAGAAAATGTGCTTCAAAAGATTTCATATTTTTTGAATTTACCAAGGCTAGATTTATGGTCCATGATGAGATCTATCCTGGAGAATGTTCTGTGTGCACTTGAGAAAGAGGGGAAATTCATTGTTTGGGGGTGAAATGTCCTATAGATATCAGCTAGGTCTACCTCGCCCATTGTATCATTTAAAGTCTGTGTTTCCTTGCTAACTTTCTGTTTGGTTGATCTATCCATAGGGGTATTAAAGGTGGGGTATTAAAGTCTCCCACTATTATTGTGTTACTATTAATTTCCCCTTTCACACTTGTTAGCATTTGCCTTATATATTGGGGTGCTCCTATGTTAAGTGAATATATATTTATAATTGTTATATCTTGTTCTCGGATTGATCCTTTGATCATTATGTAGTGTCCTTCTTTGTCTCTTTTCATAGCCTTTATTTCAACGTCTATTTCATCTTATTTTAATATTGCTACTCTTGCTTTCTTTTGTCCTCCATTTGCATGAAATATCTTTTTCCAGCCCTTCACTTTCAGTCTGTATGTGTCCCTTGATTTGAGGGTGGTCTCTCATATACAGCATATATAGGGGCTGTTTTTGTATCCATTCAGCCAGTCTTTGTCTTTTGGTTGGGGCATTCAACCCATTTACATTTAAGGTAATTGTTGAAAAGTATAATCCCGTTGCCATTTACTTTGTTCTTTTAGGTTCTAAATTATAAACCTTTTCTGTGTTTCCTGTCTAGAAAAGATCCTTTTAGCATTTGTTGAAGAGCTGGTTTGGTGGTGCTGAATTCTCTCAAGCAAAAGCTGAGAGATTTACAGCAAAAAAAGCTGTAAAGATTTTGATTTCTCCATCATATTTGAATGAGATCCTTGCTGGACATAGAAATCTGGATTGTAGGTTTTTCTCTTTCATCACTTTAAGCATGTCAGGTCATTCCCATCTGTGTTCTGGTTGGTGGAGATGGATCTCTTCTCTGAAGTGTAATGAAGTGTCCAGTGATTTTTGGGGTGTCTATGGGTTTGGCATGGCTTTGGGAAGCCTGTTTTTTATTGCTCAGGGCTGTATTCCTGCTTTGCTTGAGAATTAGCATGGTATGTCTTGTTCTGGAACTTGTTGGCTCTTGGGTGGAGCTTGGTTTCAAGTGTAGGCATACAGGCTTTTGGGTGAGCTCTTGTCTATTAATGTTCCCTGGACTCAGGAGTTCTTTGATGTTCTCAAGTTTTGGAGTTAAGCCTCCTGCCTCTGGCTTTCAGTCTTACTCTTACAGTAGCCTCAAGACTTCTCCATCTATATAGGACAGATGATAAAACATCTAGGTTAATGGTTAAACAATTCTCCACAGTAAGGGATGCCCAGAGAGGTTCACAGAGTTACATGGTGAAGAGAAGAAGGAGGAGGGAGATAGAGGTGAAGAGGGGGAATCAAAATGAGAGAGAGAAATCTAGCCAGTAATCAAGTCCCTACATGTTCTCCATAGTCTGGAACACTCAGAGAGATTCACAGAGATACATGGAGAAGAGAAGAGGCAGGAAGGAGATAGAGGTTACCAGGAGGAGAAGAGGGGGAGTCAAAAGGGTAGAGACAATTCCAGCCAATAATCAGTTACCTAAAGTGTTCTCCACAGCCTGGAAAATCCAGACATTCACAGAGTTAAGTAGAAAAGAGAAGGGGGAAGAAGGAGATAGAGGTGACCTGGGGAAGAAAAGGGAGAGTCAAAAGGGGAGAGAGCAATCAATTCAGTAATCATACCCCTAAGTGATTCATGGGGTTGCAAAGAGTTGGACATGACTGAGCAACTGAACTGACTGAGTGACTGAAGTGAAAATGGATATTGAAGATTAGATTCTTAAAGGTACAAAATTGATAACAAACACAAAAAGCAAAGATTAAAAATCTAGAGTAGAGGTTAGACTCTCAAAAACAAAACAAAAAAATTAAAAACACAAAAAATCAATCACAAAAATTATAAAATATTTATATATGAAACTTGCTTCAAAAAATAGGGTCTTTTTTTTTTGCAAGGTAATAGGTTATGAAAATGAAAATTAAATGAGTAATAAAGAACTTAAATTTTTTAAAAAATTAAAAATTGATAATAGTAAAAATATATCTAGGAATTTCTCTGGAGCTGTGTGGGCAGTTTGGAATCAGTTCAGTTTCAGATAGTTCCCTGTTCCAGCTTGTACTTGTTCTCAAGGTCTATAGACCCCCTCCAATGCTTAGTCAATGTTAACTACAGGGTTTTAATTTGTTGCACCTGTCACTTCTAGAGTGATTCTCTTTTTGGTTTATTTTGGCTTCCTCTGTTTGCAAGTCTCTTCAGTGTCTAATTTCTGCCCTGACACAAGGGGGCTAGTTGCTCACTTATTTAGGCTCACTTGTTCAGCTGTGTTGTGGGGAGGGAGGAACACTGCAAACAAATATCACTGACGTGTGTGGGGAGCACTCCCAGTATATGGACCACATTGGGTTTGCCCCAGCTCAAGGTGGTGTGTGCTTCCCAGGTCTACACTGCTCGGGCTGCAGGGTTCTCTGTTGGGGCATGTCCAAAGCAGGCCCTGCATTTTGTGCACTTCCCAGGTCTAGGCCGCTCAGGTTCTCAGGTACTCTGCAAGGGCACAGACTTGGTTGGGTGTGTGTTTTGTGCCCTTCCCAGTTCCAAGCAACTCAGGTGATCAGGTGCTTGGCGAGCACACAGTCCCAGGTGAACCATACGTCTTAATCACCTCCCCGGTCCTGTCTGCTCGGTTTCCAATGTGTGCCACAAGAGCACTTTTCAAGTGTCCCATGTGTCTTCTTTGGGGAGCTGATCTCAGGCTGCAACCCTCCTGGCCGATCTCAACCATCCAGGATTCCAGGAAAACGTGGTTAGCAACTGGGAGCCTGCTCACAGTTTGGTGGAGGATACTGGTCTCTAGGGCCGAGATTGCAGCAGCCCCTTGCCTTCAGGCTCTGGCTGTCGCTTATCTGCCTCTCTGCCTCCAGCAGGGGGAAGGGGCCTGTACACAGCTGGCCAGCTATCCTTTGGTATTCACTCGACCCTTTGTTCTGTGAGCAGGCCAGACTGCATGTTAGAGCCTTTTGCGGGAAGGTTATCTTTTTTTTTCTCTCTTTCCGGATCCCACAGTTTGGGTTGCTATCTCATATTAGCTCCCTCAGATTGTCCTCAGGGCATTCAAGCCCGGTCCTTACCTTAAGCACCGATTATGCATCCCGCACCTCCCTGTCCAGCCCCCATTCACTGGTGGCAGGCGTGTGTCTGGGCTACTTCTCCACTGGCAGTTGTGGTTAGGTGCGTATTCTGTGGGCTTTTTATTTTTCTCCCAGTTATGTCGCCCTCTGAGATTCCAAAGCTGCTCTCAGACCCACCTGTGAAAGGAATTCCTACTGTTTGGAAACTTTTCCTCCTTCACGATCCCTCCCCAGGACAGGTCTCTGTCCCTAACTCTTTTGTCTCTCTTTTTGTCTTTTATATTTTGTCCTACCTCCTATCGAAGAGAATGGATTGCCTTTCTGGGTGCCTGGTGTCTCCCCCAGCATTCAGAAGTTGTTTTGTGGAAGTTGCTCAGCATTCAAATGATCTTTTGATGACTTTGTGGGGGAGAAAGTGATCTCCCCATCCTATTCCTCTGCCATCTTGGGACCACCCCCTGAAGCACTTTAAATAGCCACATCTGGCATCACCTTTCCGCTTGGTTGAAGCACTGAAGCATCAAAGGCAAACTACATATTTAAGAATTCATACAATTCACACACCATGTCCCCTCTCTATTCATCATACAGCCCATCACTGCCATTCCATGTGTGTCCTGTCAGCACCCCTGATTTCACCACAGGAATATACAAGCTCATTGGCCCCAGCAGCTCTTAAAGTGATTTTATTTTATATTTATATGTGAGAAAACATCTCACATGTTCTGGACGACAGAGTTTGGGTTTGTTTTTCTGCATGATAACCATGCTTTTACTTGCTTCTCTATATGGCATTGTATGGTGTTAGCTAATTCTGACCCTAGCAGCCAAAAGCTCTTGCAGTTAACACCTACAATATACTGTAACTAGCTGGAGAATTAGCAAAAGAGACACAGATGCATAGAGTGGACTTTTGGACTCTGAGGGAGAGGGAGAGGGTGGGATGATTTGGGAGAATGGCATTGAAACATGTATACTATCATGTAGGAAATGAATCGCCAGTCTATGTTCGATGCAAGATAAAGGATGTTTGGGGCTGGTGCATGGGGATGATCCAGAGAGATGATATGGGGTGGAAGGTGGGAGTGGGGGTTCATGTTTGGGAACTCGTACACCCATGGTGGATTCATGTCAATGTATGGCAAAAACAATACAGTATTGTAAAGTAAAATAAAGTAAAAATAATAATAATAATAATAAATCAAAATAAAAATATTATCTTAGAAAAAGAAAAACAATAAGGACAATAAATACTCTGCTAAGTAAACTATATAACCATGGAATGTTTAAATTTAAAAGGCCAGACATAAAGAAGAGCAAAACCAACTTCAACATAGGCAGAACACCTCAACCAAAATTTCCCTCATATTTAGCATCCAAATGCTATTAATATTGTAAGTCAAATTTTCTTCACAATCAAGTATAGTTTCCTTGTGAAAAGAAAACCTCTTTAAGAAACCACTATAGCAAAGGTTCTTAATACATTCAGTGGTCATTTATTATAGTCAGTTAAAAATGGCTTGTTATGTATGTTTTCCTTGTTTTATTTATAAACACAAGAATGAAGTAAAAGAAATTTAACTAGATCAGTCAGTCAGTTCAGTCACTCAGTTGTGTCCAACTCTTTGTGACCCCATGACTACAGTATGCCAAGCTTCCCTGTATATCACCAACTACCAGAGCTTGCTCAAACTCATGTCCATCCAGTCTGTTATGCCATCCAACCATCTCATCCTCTGTCTCCTCTCTCCTCCCACCTTCAGTCTTTCCCAACATTAGGGTCTTTTCAAATGAGTCAGTTTTTTCATCAGGTGGTCAATGTATTGGAATTTCAGCTTCAGCATCTGTCCTTCCAATGAATATTCAGGACTAAGTTCCTTTAGGATGGACTGGTTTGATCTCCTTGCAGTCCAAGGAACTCTCAAGACTCTTCACCAGCACCATAATTCAAAAGCATCAATTTTTCAGTGCTCAGCTTTCTTTATAATCCAACTCTCACATCTATACATGACTAGTGGAAAAACTATAGCTTTGACTAGACGGACCTCTGTTGGTAAAGTAATGTCTCTGCTTTTTAATATGCTGTCTAGGTTGGTCATAGATTTTCTTCCAAGGAGCAAGTGTCTTTTAATTTCATGGCTGCAGCCACCATCTGTGGTGATTTTGGAGCCCAAGAAAATACAGTCTCTCACTGTTTTGACATTGTTTCCCCATCTATTTACCATGAAGTGATGTGACCAGATGCAATGATCTTAGTTTTTTGAATGTTGAGTTTTAAGCCAGCTTTTTCACTCTCCTCTTTCACTTTCATCAAGAAGCTCTTCTGCTTTTCTTCAATTTCTGCCATAAGTGTGATGTCATCTGCATATCTGAGGTTACTGATATTTCTCCCAGCAATCTTGATTCCAGCTTGTGCTTCACCCAGCCTGGAATATCACATGATGTACTTTGCATATAAGTTAAATAGGCAGGGTAACAATATACAGTCTTGACGTACTCATTTCCCAATTTGGAACCAGTCTGCTGTTCCCTGTTCAGATGTAACTGTTGATACTTGACCTGTATACAGATTTCTCAGGAAGCAACTAAGGTGGTCTGGTATTCCCATCTCTTTAAGCATTTTCCACAGTTTGTTGTGATCCACACAGTCAAAAGCTTTGGCCTAGTCAATATAGCAGATGTAGATGTTTTTCTGGAACTCTTCTGTTTTTTTCTATGATCCAACACATGTTGGAAATTTGATCTCTGGTTTCTCTGATAAATGAGCATAAAAAATTGGAATGACAAATTTAAAGGAAAAAACAGTAATTTTTTTTCTAGAATATCAACATCATTAATGATGCCTAATAGTAAGTGGAGCCTAATTGTATTTTTTCCACTATACTGGAGCAATCTTGATAATTTTTAACATATTTATTTTAACTAAAAATGGTGTTACATGATCCAGCTGCTGAGGAAAGTGTCAGAAAGTCATATCCAGGTTTCTGTTGCTATTGTTTTGTTTCTGTTTAATTTTTTTCCTTAAAATTAAACATGTTCTTATAAATAGAACTACATGGAAGACACAGAAGCCAAAAATATATTTTCTTGAAATGGAAACCCAAAGCACCAAACAATAGTTTAGGAAGTTTTCTGAATCATGGAATGGCCCTGAATTCTAGCAATAAGGCAATAGGAGAAAGGAACCAGTGAATAAAAAGTGGGGTATTTTGGTAGTATTATTGAATGGTTCAGTACAAAGCTTCCTATTAAGAAAGTTCAGAGCTGACCACTTGTATCTACTCTGTTCTATTGCCATTGCTTCATACCCTGGGTAATGTCCCTGACTCTAAGCAGATTAAAGGACTGAACAAAGGAATTATATCCACATTCATCAGGCTTTTAAAATTTATTCTACTTTCATGGGTTTTTTTGATGAGTTATTAATAAAAAAGTTCACTCATATTGGAGGAAATGTTTTAGAAGTCCAGATACATTCAGAAATGTCAAACATTTTTCTCAAAAGTACAACTATGCTAACTATACTAGGAAAAGATTATTTTCCTCTCCATCTTTGAAGTAGCCANAAAATTATAAGTCATATTTATTGAACCTTTAACATAAGCCAGGTTTGTGCTTAGTATGTGTATTATCTAATACTTATAATCTCTAGATGAAACATTATTATTATATTTCCCATAAACACAACTACATTATGAGGTATAGTTTATATTCAATAAGCTCTATATTTAAAACATACAATTTAATAAGTTTAAAATATGTATATACCAGTGAAGCCATCACCAGAATCAAGATAATGGATATAGCTATCATCCTCAAAAGTTTCCTAGCACTCACTGTAATCCACTCATCTATTCCCATATCAACTCTATCCTTTTTCCTTTCATCAGACAACCACTGATCTGCTTTCTGTCACAATACTTTATGATGTGAAGGAACTTAAATTTTCATGCAGTGTTGATGGAAATATAAAACTCTATACATATTTTGGAAAACATTTTTCGGCAGTTTCTTTAAAAATTAAACATACAGCTACAACGTGACCTAACATTTCATTCCTAGGTATTTATCCAATAGAAGCATATGTCTCTGGAAAGAATGTGCATGAATGTTCATAGAAGTTTTATAAGATGTATGACATGGCTTATGTTTCAGACAGATCCTTCTGCACCTTGAGTTTAGACTAGGCTCCAGAAAAACGAAGAACAGAAGGAGGGAGAACAATTAGGAAGCCATTACAATAATATGGATTGGGATAACAGTGGCGTAACCAGTTTGACATGATGGTAAAGTGGTGAGAAATAGGCAGATCCTACATGAATTTTTGGACAGACATTACTGCATTTTCTGATATACTGGATGTATGGTATAGAAAATGGAGAAGAGTCAAGAATGTCTCCTAGACATTTGGCCCAAGTGATTGGAAAAATGGAACTGTTAACTGAATAGGTAAAGCATCAGGGGGAACAGGCTGGGGGAGGGTGAGATCAAAGGTTTGTTTGTGATATGAAGCAGGGCAAAGACTAATAGAGTTTTGCCAAGAAAATACACTGGTTGTAGCAAACACCCTCTTCCAACAACACAAGAGAAGACTCTACACATGGACATCACCAGATGGTCAACACCGAAATCAGAGTGATTATATTCTTTGCAGCCAAAGATTCTATACAGTCAACAAAAACAAGACCAGGAGCTGACTGTGGCTCAGATCATGAGCTCCTGATTGCCAAATTCAGACTTAAATTGAAGAAAGTAGGGAAAACCACTAGACCACTCAGGTATGACCTAAATCAAATCCTTGTGATTATACAGTGAAAGTGAAAAATAGATTTAAGGGACTAGATCTGACAGAGTGCCTGATGAACTATGGGCAGCGGTTCGTGACATTGTACAGGAGACAGGGATCAAGACCATCCCCGTGGAAAAGAAATTCAAAAAAGCAAAATGGCTCTCTGAGAAAGCCTTACAAATAGCTGTGAAAAGAAGAGAAGACAAAAGAAAAGGAGAAAAGGAAAGATGCGCATCTGAATGCAGAGTTCCAAAGAAAAGCAAGAAGAGATAAGAAAGCCTTCCTCAGTGATCAATACAAAGAAATAGAGGAAAACAATAGAATGGGAAAGACTAGAGATCTCTTCAAGAAAATTAGAGATACCAAGGGAACATTTCATGCAAAGATGGGCTCGAAAAAGGACAGAAATGGTGTGGACCTAACAGAAGCAGAAGATATTAAGAAGTGGCAGGAATACACAGAAGAACTGTCCAAAAAAGATCTTCATTATCAAGATAATCACGATGGTGTGATCACTCACCTAGAGCCAGACATCCTGGAATGTGAAGTCAAGTGGGCCTTAGGAAGCATCACTACGAACAAAGCTAGTGGAGGTGATGGAATTCCAGTTGAGCTATTTCAAATCCTGAAAGATGATGCTGTGAAAGTGCTGCACTCAATATGCCAGCAAATTTGGAAAACTCAGCAGTGGCCACAGGACTGCAAAAGGTCAGTTTTCACTCCAATCTCAAAGNCTGCTTTATTGACTATGCCAAAGCCTTTGACTGTGTGGATCACAATAAATTGTGGGAAATTCTGAAAGAGATGGGAATAGCAGACCACCTGACCTGCCTCTTGAGAAACCTATATGCAGGTCAGGAAACAACAGTTAGAACTGGACATGGAACAACAGACTGGTTCCAAATAGGAAAAGGTGTACATCAAGGCTGTATATTGTCACCCTGCTTATTTAACTTATATGCAGAGTACATCATGAGAAACGTTGGACTGGAAGAAACACAAGCTGGAATTAAGATTGTCGGGAGAAATATCAATAACCTCATATATGCAGGTGACACTACCCTTATGGCAGAAAGTGAAGAGGAACTACGAAGCCTCTTGATGAAAGTGAAAGAGGAGAGTGAAAAAGTTGGCTTAAAGCTCAACATTCAGAAAACGAAGGTCATGGCATCTGGTCCCATCACTTCATGCGAAATAGATGGGGAAACAGTGGAAACAGTGTCAGACTTTATTTTGGGGGGCTCCAAAATCACTGCAGATGG
The DNA here is from genome assembly GCA_006410935.1 of Redunca redunca. Taxonomy (NCBI): domain Eukaryota; kingdom Metazoa; phylum Chordata; class Mammalia; order Artiodactyla; family Bovidae; genus Redunca; species Redunca redunca. The sequence goes on along the minus strand of SJYQ01000091.1, from coordinate 206,052 downwards.
TGACTGCAGCCATGAAATTAAAAGACGCTTACTCCTTGGAAGAAAAGTTATGACCAATCTAGATAGCATATTCAAAAACAGAGACATTACTTTGCCCACAAAGGTCCATCTTGTCAAGGCTATGGTTTTTCCAGTGGTCATGTATGTATGTGAGAGTTGGACTCTGAAGAAAGCTGAGTGCCAAAGAATTGATGCTTTTGAACTGTGGTTTGGAGAAGACTCTTGAGAGTCCCTTGGACTGCAAGGAGATCCAACCAGTCCATTCTGAAGGAGATCAGCCCTGGGATTTCTTTGGAAGGAATGATGCTAAAGCTGAAACTCCAGTATTTTGACCACCTCATGTGAAGAGTTGACTCATTGGAAAAGACTGTGATGCTGGGAGGGATCGTGGGAAGGGGGAGAAGGGGACTACAGAGGATGAGATGGCTGGATGGCATCACTGACTCGATGGACATGAGTCTGAGTGAACTCTGGGAGTTGGTGATGGATAGGGAAGCCTGGCTGGCGTGCTGCGATTCATGGGGTTGCAAAGAGTTGGACACGACTGAGCTACTGAACTCAATACTGAAGTATAAAACACTGAAGCAAAGGTATCTAAATATGGACATGAATATAGAAATAGACAAGAGGTAATCCAAACTCTGATGCCTAGATCTATGCATGGATAACATGTCTAAGAGACAAGGAAGAACAAAGCATGTAGATTAAGAAGAAATAGCTGGGCATAAGGAGGAAAGCCAGGAGAGTTTAACACCCTGCAGCCCACTTTTTTAAAAGTATTTAAAGGAAGATGGGGTAATATACCCTCTCAAATGCCACTGGTAGGTTTACTCACATGAGGGGAGAAGATTAGACATTCAGTTTAGCACCATGACCAATGGTGGCTCTTATGAGAACACATCATTGGAATAATGGGCTTTAACTACTGATTAGGGTAGAATGGGGAGAGAGGAGTTGGAAATGAAGACTGTAAGCAAATCATTTTCAGATTTCTTGCAAAGGAATACAGAGAAATGAAGTGGTAGTTAGAAAAGCATGAAGGATCAAGAGTTATTTTTACACAATTGGTTTGTTCTGATTTTTTAAAATAATTTTTGCTTTGCTTTGTTTAGTGCTCTTTTGTTAGTCAATTTGGAAGTACAAGTTAATGTATTTGGTGGCATTTGATATGTTTAAATTTGATATATATTTGACTGTGGGTATATTTTACTTTTTTATTTTGAAATGATTATAGATTCACAGAAATATGCAAAGATAGTACACATAAGTCCTAAAAATATTTACCCAGTTTTATACTATATATCATATATCATAACTATCCAAACAATATCAATTATACCTTGGTATAATGTAGAAGTAGAGTTCTAAGTCATCTTATCACTTGTACAAATTCATGTAACCACCACCACAGTCAAAATATGGAACTATTATTCCAACTCTGCAAAGATCCCTCTTGTGCTGCATGTTTATGGCCATGACCTCACTCCTCCCTGCTTCTATTCCTTACCACTGTCACTAATTTGTTTGTCATCTCTATAATTTTCCTTTCCTAAAATGTTATGTAAATAGAATCATACAGTATGTGACCTTTTGATATTGGCTTTTTCTCACTCTGCATATCCTTGAGATCCATCTAAGTTACTAGCTGTATCAATAATTGTTCCACTTCATTATACATGGTATGGATGTATCACCGTTTGTTTAACAATTTACCAGTTGTAAGACACTTCAGGAATGTCTGTATGTTGAAGAAATCATCTAGTAAAAGAAAGGGAGTGAACTTCCCTGGTGGTCCCCTGGTTAAGAATCCACTTGCCAATGCAGTAACATGGCTCTCATCCCTGTTCCAGGATGATCCCACATTCCTGGGGCAACTACTTGTGGTCCACAAGCCCACGCACCACAACTACTGAGCCTCTGCTCTAGAGCCCAGGAGCAATGTTCTTGGGTAAGTGCAGAGAAGATACAGGGCTCAAGTAGAAACCAGGGACATTCATTTGAAGTAAAGCTTATGAAGTCCGAGTCAGTGGGCAAAAATGCAAGCAAATGTGTGCGCTGGGGGGAGCTTGTGGAACCCCTTTCCCAGTGGCTTTTCCTTTCTAAATAAATAAGCAAGCAAGGTCATCAACTGAAAGGAAAAGTTGTTGCAGGTTGAAGGAGAAAAGGAAATGTATTCAACAAACATCTAGAAGAGTGTAAAGAGATCAGACAGACATCGGATGTTATGCTGTGGCACAAGAAGCCCACAAGGATAATAATCGTGAATTTAAAGCCGAAGTAACCAGCATGGCTTGTTTCTCTCCCACCTCATTCAGCTGCTCAGATGCAGGTGCAGGAAATGCAGGAGGAATAATGACTTGAAGTTGACAGAGGTGAAATAAGAAGGATAAAGAAAAAGTCAGAGTTTGGAAAGAAGTATTCGGTTTTATTTTAAAAACTGTGAGGCACATTATAACCAATAGATGTTCTGTAGATGCAAGTGGGGCTTTCCCAATGCTCAGCAGTAAAGAAACTGCCTGCAATACAGGAGACGTGGAAGAGGTGGGTCTGATGCCTTGATCAGGAAGGACCCCTGGAGAAGGGTACGGCAACCCACTCCAGCATTCTTGCCTGGAGAAACCCATGGACAGAGGAGCCTGGCAGTCTATAGTCCATAGGGTCACAAAGAGTCGGATACGACTGAAGTAACCGAGCACACAGGCAAAGATTCAACCTGCTCAAGAGAAAGTGACAGGCTGCCTTGAATTATAAACAGAAAGCCAATCCTGTATATCGTCACTGTTAACCTGTACCCTGAAAATTCCATTGAGGGGCTGTGGTGAGGACTCCTTGGTCAGTTAAGGGGTTGACACGTAGCACTTAATGCCACCATTTTCCAAGGAAGTTTGGAGCTCTCTTTAGTCAGCTCCCTCAGCCACTGCTACTTCAGTGTCTCCAGCCATTTGAATATCTGTGTAGGCCTTCCCTTCTCTTTCATAAAACATTCGTACCTTGCCCTACTCAGCCATTCTGATAAACCGCTGCTATTTTTCCATCTGTCAGATCTGAATATCACAGCAGGGATGAGAAGTCTTGTGAAGTCTTCTGTGGAAATGTTCGTTTTCCTGACTCATTTGGCTGGGATGTTCAAGCTCAGAAGCTTTGCCACTCCTCCCACACAATGAATGTGATGCAGAATATCCCTGTGGATATTCCTGGGCACATGAAACAATGCAGGGTTGTGCAGTGTGTCTGAAGCAATCAGTGTGTCTGAAGCAATCGGTGTGTCTGTGATTTCACAAAGCAGGCTGCCACTTGGCCAAGTACAAACATGACATTTCTAGAGGCTCTGGAGAGAGGACTCAGAAACAGTGCCTCAGTTCAGAGACATTTCCACCTCCTCGTGTTGGTGCAGCCCTTCCAGCCTGTTGCATCTTGCTGTGTCTGTTGAAAACAGAGAGGTCAGCACAATTTCATTGGTGCATCTGCTTTTTAAGAGGCTGGGAGTTAGGTATCTTTCTAATTAATATCATTTGTTTTGAGTAAATTTCTGGCATGCAGTCTGGTTATAATATCTTCTTGGGAAATAGAAAACTGCCTCAGTAATCTGTTGAACCAGCTTGATCTGTAGTACACTCAAGTCTCATATCCTTTCTCTTTCTCTCTTTCTGACCCCACAATCCTCACTCCCCTACCCACATTTCTCAATCTCCAAACAATGCCCCGCCTCTGCCAGAAAATAAACAAGGAGCCACAGTACTTACCTGGGTCACAGCATTTTGTTACTTAGGCAAAAATTATAACAAATAGTTTAAATTCTGTCACTAGCAGAGGTCAGAAGGATGACAGAATCAAATCTGCAGGCTCTTCAGTAGGGCCCTTCATTTAGCTCTGCCTAATTACCTTAATTTTCCAAGTTCTTCTAAGTCAGCGCTCAGTTCAAAACACAGCTAAAAATCCTCTTCCTCCTGCTAACAGCATGTTTGTGTTCACTTCAGTTCAGCGGCTCAGTCATGTCCAATTCTTTGCTACGCTGTGGACTGCAGCACACCAGGCTTCCCTGTCCGTCACCAACTCCTGGAGTTTACTCGAACTCATGTCCATCGAGTCAGTGATGCCATCCAACCATCTCATCCTCTGTTGTCCCCTTCTCCTCCCACCTTCAATCTTTCCCAGCATCAGGGCCTTTTCAAATGAGTCAGTTTACTTTCACATGGGACAGCATGTTTACTTTCTCCTTTAAACAACAAAGACTGCAAATATAACCTTCCACTGACCTGCTCCAAGACTTAAAGCAAAACTGACTGAGAAACGCAACGTTGTAGGCCTGTGAGCCCAAGAACAGATAATCTCGTCAAGCAGCAGCAGCCTGCAAGGGAAATATACTGTGACAGAGCACTTCACAAAGCTGTTTTCTTGGTGTCTGCTTTAGTGACTGGGTTATAAAAACACTCAGGGCTCACTGGAAATAAGAGGGACTGGGAGGCAGGAGGGTGGGTGAGTGATTGAGAGGTCCAGGCTGGTGCAGGCTCCTCCCCAGCAGATGCTCTGCAGGCCGCAGGTCGTCATGGCCCCACAGGCCCTGCACAGGAAAAGAACTGGCACTTTTCCCAGGTCGGTCCTCAGCTCTATACCTTCCTGCTGCTATTCAGTGCCACCCCCCTCCTCTCTCAGACTATCCCTCCTAGGCCGTATCCTGTCTCCACATCCTTCTCTCATTCCCAAGGTAACCAAGGGCTCCATTTTGTCACTGCCTTCTCAGTTCTGTCAACTTACCAAACTGTTCACATCAGGGTTTTTTCATACACTGTTCCTTTTACCTCAAAGATTCTGTCTACCTGTTTCATTTTCCTCATTTGGGTCTCATCACAAACATAACCCTTCCCAAGAGTGCCTTCCCCAGCTGTGGACTCCAGATTCGATCCCCAGCACATCACTGTCCCTTATCACACCCTGATCTGGTCCTTCTTTATCATAATTTGACATTTTCAATTTACTTGTTCATAAACATTCAGAAAAGAAGTTTATTTTATTCACCATTGCATCAATACCTAGTACTGTGCCTAGCCCAGTGTAAAAGGTACCTTTTATAAATGACACTTGATTTTAGTAGAGTTCTTTTTATTGAGTACCATTACATCAAAGAAAAATCCTGATAAGTGGCTGCCCCTCTTTCCACTAGTAATCTGAGCTGCATAGGCCTCCCCAGCACTGTGCCATGACCTTGAAATATACTTCCTACTTCCTCATTTAACCATCAACACAACAATGTCGTATCATATCCATTTTATATACAGAAAAGAAAACAATGCACGAGTTTCCCAAAATGTTTAGAAATGATAATGTTAAAATATAAAGTTATATAAGTATTTCAAGCATGATAACAAGCCAATAGGGTCTCATCATAAGTTATGATACAAGTTGTATAAAGATTATTTTAAAGGACATTGCCTGACTCTTTATCAATATTACATCATCTCTGTATCAAGTTCAGGAAATGTAGAATGATGAAAAGTAAGTATGAGGCACAGACACCCAACTAGCACATAATAAAATGTGAAGTATGTGTTCAAGAGAACTCTGGAAACATAGCACAGCATTCTAATACCAATAAAGGATGTTACCATGCCATGTAACTGATATAACTATACCAGTATAACGTTGCAGTTAAGATTAAGAACTGTAGAATAAGACAGACTTGAGTTTTAATCCTTGCTCTATTATTGGCTACTTTTGATTGGTTCTCTCATCTGTCAAATGAAATATAATAATCTCATCTCCCAACATTCGTGTGAACAGTAAATTATGTATTTAAATTGGTTAACACAATGTGTGAAACACTAAGTGTTCAATAAATATTGATTTCATCATGCTAATTATTATTAACATTATTATTATCATTAGCTTGGGTTGCCTGCCACTCTAAGACCAGAAATTTTAGCTCCTGTCTACAAAAGTTCACAGGCTATATCTTGTATGCTGATGGGAGGTGAGGGGATTCCTTACAACTATACTGCAGGAGCATTCTCCCCTGTATTTGAGAAATCCTATATAATAGCACATTTGCCCTTCTAGTTATTTCTCATGACTGAAAAAATCCTTATTCTGAAAAAATTGTGTCATTCGATAGTGTGTAACAGATCTCTCTCATTTACCTACACTTACTAGCACTTATAAGTATGTGGTCATCAAAAAACCCCAAAATTTTAGTTTTACTTTTGTGAAATTGTTTTAAATATAAATTAGCTCTTAGATTCTGTCAAAAGGTTGCAGTTTTATGCTGTCTGACAATTTGCTCCCTTGGGGATATCATTTGTTATCATCCTAATTATCAGTTTGAAGCATTCTTGACAATTATGCTCAGAACAATTTGTTCAACAACACCTTGTTTAGGCTAAATTCAGATTTGACTCTGCTGGCTGTAAAACTAAATCAGTGCATTTGTACCTTAAACAAGTTTGCAATTACCTCCACAGGGATTTTCAGAATCACTTCATGTGGTGAGTGGAAACATTAATCTGGGTGCTTAACTACTGCTTGGGAATTAATTGGCACTCAGATAACATATATTAAAGAATTGCATGACACAATTTAATATAAAAATAAGTTCTGTTAAACAACCAGCTCTTATGGCTTATGTTTCAATACAGAATGATGCTAATGATTGAAATTATCATTGGAACTATATTCACTATATTAAAAATAAAGTATAAGGCAACATGAAATTTAGAGCTTTGCTCTCAGCCTCAAGGATTCTTTTCATAACATAAGAAAACTATAAATGACAATTTTACTATTGGAAGTATACTGCAAAGAAATGTAATTTTATATCTTTTAAAGAGATTTTAATGTGGATGGAGTAACTAAAATCAAGGCTTGGACATTGCCAACAAAGGTCCGTCTAGTCAAGGCTATGGTTTTTCCAGTGGTCATGTATGGATGTGAGAGTTGGACTGTGAAGAAAGCTGAGTGCCGAAAATTGATGCTTTTGAACTGTGGTGTTGGAGAAGATTCTTGAGAGTCCCTTGGACTGAAAGGAGATCCAACCAGTCCATTCTAAAGGAGATCAGTCCTGGGTGTTTTTGGGAAGGAATGATGCTAAAGCTGAAACTCCAATACTTTGGCCAGCTCATGCAAAGAGTTGACTCATTGGAAAAGGCTCTGATGCTGAGAGGAATTGGGGGCAGGAGGAGAAGGGAACAACAGAGGATGAGATGGCTGGATCACATCACCAACTCGTTGGACAAGAGTTTGGATGAACTCCAGGAGTCGGTGATGGACCGGGAGGCCTAGTGTGCTGCAGTTCATGGGGTCACAAAGAGTCGGACACAACTGAGTGACTGAACTGAACTGAACTCTAGATATAGATTTTATAGATATATCTTTCCTTTTCTCCTTTCCCTTTAGCTTCTCTTCTTTGCTCAGCTATTTGTAAGGCCTCATCAGACAAGCAGTTTGCCTTTTTGCATTTATTTTTCTTGGGGATGGTCTTGATCACTGCCTCCTATACAATGTCACAAACAATGAGCACAATAAAAGAAAAAGTATGGACCTAACATAAGCAGAATATATTAAGAAGTGGCAAGAATACACAGAAGAACTATACAAATATTACATGACCCAGATAACCACGATGGTGTGATCACTCACCTAGAGCCAGACATCCTGGAATGCAAAGTCAAGTGGGCCTTAGGAAGCATCACTATGAACAAAGCTAATGGAGGTGATGAAATTCCAATTGAGCTATTTCAAATCCTAAAAGATGATGCTATGAAAGTGCTGCACTCAATATGCCAGCAAATTTGGAAAACTCAGCAGTGGGCAAAGGACTGGAAAAGGTCAGTTTTCATTCCAATCCCAAAGAAAGACAATGCAAAAGATTGTTAATGTTACTACACAATTGCACTCATCTCACGCTAGTAAAGTAATCCTCAAAATTCCCAAGCCAGGCCTCAGCAATATGTGAACCGTGAACTTCCAGATGTTCAAGATGGATTTAGTAAAGGCAGAGGAACCAGACATCAAATTGCCAACATCTGCTGTATCATCAAAAAAGCAAGAGAGTTCCAGAAAAACATCTACTTCTGCTTTATTGACTATGCCAAAGCTTTTGATTGTGTGGATCACAGAAAAATATAGAAAATTCTGAAAGAGATGGGAATACCAGACCACCTTACCTGCCTCTTGAGAAATCTGTATGCAGGTCAAGAAGCAACAGTTAGAACTGGACATGGAACAACAGACTGGTTCCAAGGAAGGAAAGGAGTACCTCAAGGCTGAATGATGGGAGAAATATCAGTAACCTCAGATATGCAGGTGACACCACACTTATGGCAGAAATTTAAGAAAAGCTAAAGAGCTTCTTGGTGAAAGTGAGAGATCAGAGTGAAAAAGCTGGCTTAAAACTTAACATTCAGAAAACTAAGATCATTGCATCTGGTCACATCACTTCATGGTAAATAGATGGGGAAACAGTGCAAACAGTGAGAGATTTCATTTTCTTGGGCTCCAAAATTACTGCAGATAGTGACTGCAGCCATGAAATTAAGAGACACTTGTTCCTTGGAAGAAAATCTATGACCAACCTAGACAGCATATTAAAAAGCAGAGACATTACTTTACCAACAAAGGTCCATCTAGTCAAACCTATGATTTTTCCAGTAGTCATGTATGGATGTGAGAGTTGGACTATAAAGAAAGCTGAGTGCAGAAGAATTGATGCTCTTGAACTGTGATATTGAAGAAGACTCTTGAGAGTCCCTTGGACTGCAAGGAGATCAAACCTGTCAATCCTAAAAGAAATCAGTCCTGAATATTCACTGGAAGGACTGATGTTGAAGCTGAAACTCCAATACTTTGGCCACCTGATGCAAAGAACCAACTCACTGGAAAAGACCCTGATGCTGTGAAAGATTGAAGGCAGGAGAGGAAGGGAACGACAGAGGATGAGACGGTTGGATAGCATCACCGATGCGATGGACATGAGTTTGAGTAGGCTCCAAGAGTTGGTGATGGACAGGAAAGCCTGGTGTGCTTCAGTCCAGGGGGTGGCAAAGAGTCAGACATGACTGAGTGACTGAACTTATAGATTTTATGAAAGAAAAGCATTCATAATTTTATGAAATATTCTCTCTTACTGAAGACTTATTTTCCTCAGATTTTTTCAGTGCATAAAATATTATAAACAATTATGTTTAAAAATGTAAAACAAAGCATGATTTCCTAAGTAAAGTCAGAGACATTTAAAAATGTCAATGCATGAATCAACTTTTCAGAAAATGACTACTGGAGTTAATACCATTCTAGTTTTGTGATTCATTTATTCAATCACTCATTCATTTTTTTGTCACATAATATTTATTGATGATTTTATTATGTGTCTGGCACTGTTATAGCCTTGGGAAACAAACAAAATACACAAAAATTGGATGCCCTCAAAGACCATCCACTCTAGTTGGTTGTGGAGGATGTCCAATAAACAAAATATATAAGTGAAACTTATAGAAACTTAGATGGTGATAACTCCAATGGAATAAATAAAGCAAGAAAGAATTAAAAAATGCTAGGTATGGATCTGAAATTTTAAAGAGGAAAATCAGAGTAGGCTTTACTAAGAAGATCACATTTAAACAAAGACTTGAAGGAGAGATGTTGGTTCTTACCCTTCTTGGAGCCTCTTGTATACAATCTGAAATTTGCCCCCATAGTCAAATGGCAGAAAGAGAAAGAAGAAGGAGGCAGGTCTCTCCAGATTGTTGAGTTGTGGTTTTATTAATAAAGAGAATATCCTCTTAAGGGTGGTCTTGGGCATCCACAAGATGAGTAGACTACCAACCACAGCCAGATATTAGTGCCAGAATCTTAAAATTGTACATAGAGTTCTGAACTGGTCTCAGTCACATATGCCATTCAGATAGTCTCAATAACTCATTGCTCTCTCAAGGTTGTCTTTGGGCAAGTTCTAGCAAGGAGGCCAGAAAAGCACACATTCCAAGGAGGGAATTCTGACTGCCTGGGTCAAGGTCACAGCTTAACCCATGCCATGTCTTCTCTTGATTTACCTCCTCCAAGAGAAGGAAGCAAATATTGCAGAAATTTTAGAGGAGAGAGCATTCAAAGAGAAAGAATATTAAGAATAAATGCTTAGAGGTGACAAAGTGGCTGGCACTTAGGAGTAAAATCAAAAATGAAAATGTGACTGGCATGTCATCAGAGAGGAAGAGAGAAAGGAGAGCTGGAGACAAACAGGTTCAACATCAGATCTAGGAAGGTCTACTGTAAGGACTTTTTCATTAAAGTTCAGTGAAATAGGGTGTGACCTAACTCTTCATCATGTCTGGAGAAAATTTTTAATCTAGTATTTCCTACACACTCTATGATAATGTCCACTTGGTACTATCCTAAAAGACTCGTGGTTGAACTCCAGCTTTTTAAAAGATTCTTGATTGTCACCAAGATCAGTAATAAAGGTGAAATAAACCAAATTCTAAAATTAAATGCATGCCAGGGATGAAGAAAATTTTGTTTAAATAATTTGCTTTCAGTTAAATTTTTTGAACTGTGGCAGAAACTGCTAATAGGTCTCTAATATCTTTACTAGCTGAGAGGATGCAAGCAAAAACTACAAGTGCCGGGACTTCCCTGGTAGTGGAGTGGTGACCACTTCACCTTCCATTGCAAGGGGTCCAGGTTCATTCCCTGGTTGGGGAGCTAATATTCCACATACACTGAGGCCAAAAAAACAAAATGTAAAACAGAAGCAATGTTGTAACAGATTCAATAAAGACTTGAAAATAAAAATGGTTCATGTTTTTAAAAAATCTTAAAAAAAAAAAAAAAGCTACAAGGGCCAATTCTAGGTCCTAAGAAAGAATACATGTTTCTATGTTGGCTCTTTCCCTTTCATGGCTGCCTGGTAGTCAGTGAAAACTGGAACAAAGATGGCAGTAACATATTAAGTTAAGCAGTTATCCAACCAGCTATGACTGCTTATTCTTGGTTGGTAATATGAGAAAGAGACAAAGGGCATTTTTTAGCCCATATTTTGGGGTCTTTGGTTTGCACCAGTTTAACCTGCACTTTATCAAAGTGCATTAGCAAAACAAGAAGTTAAATGACACAGAACTCCTAAAACTCTATATTACTTCATTATAATCTTTAACCTTTTTATATTCACTTTAAACTTCTTTACTACATCCCACAAGGAGAAACAAAACTATAATTCACTGTACTTTTTATCATAAATAAGAAATCCATGACCCTTTGACTCTAATTTTTATTCAACCTTTGATGGAAAAGAAAATAGGGGTGTCTTAAGAAATAATCTGAACGATTTCTCAAAGAAAAGCTATATTTTATGGCACAAAAACATTTCCTTTTCTTGATGATAATTAGAGTGACATATACATCAGATTTGTTTAGGAATGTGTGAATAATGAGAGTTACATATGGTACAGGGAAGCATTCACTGAACTATGATATTTTAATATAGCTTGCTTCAGGAAGAGAGAGAGAAAAGAGATTAAGAAAGATAAAGATAAAGATTAAGAAAATAAAACACAGAAATTTAGGGTACAGGAGACTGCAATGGAGAGATATAGGCTAACAAAGAAAAGGAGAAACTTTAAAAAAGATACAAAAGAACTAGACAAAGGAACATGGAAGAAGACTGTCAAGAATCATGGTGGAAATTTGTTTATTCTTGTCTTGTTTTGTATTTTTAGCATAACCTTAGAAGATCTTCACTAAACTCAGGAAACAGTTAATATTTGAAGTTCTTAGAGCCATTGTCTGAGTAGTTGAGCAGAAAAAAAAAAAAAAAGCCACCAATAGGGTGAGAAGTAGCTCAGTTGTCTCTGCTTACTTTTATAAGTTATAAAGTATCTCAAGGGCTATTTTACAAATATCTTTTAATGGACTATATACTACCCCTGATTTTTGCCAGAGATTTATTTACATGAATATGTCCAAAGTCATTAATATCTCAATAATGACTTTTTTTTCCTTGAACTTCCTTAAATGATTGTTTTTGTGTGTTAGATTAATCAATCTGTGGCTCATACCTCTCAGGATTATAAAGCCAGTTGATTGAGATAGAAAAGAAAAACAAACATAAAAGCTCAATGCATACTATTTTAGAGTAATTAAATGACAACTACCCCTTCATTGATCACAGCCTTGTCATGACAAAGGAGCTTGTGTAACTCAGTGAAGCTATGAGCTATGCTGTGCAGGGCCAGTCAAGACAGATGGGTCATAGTGAAGAGTTCTGACAAAACATGGTCCACTGAAGGAGAGAATGGCAAACCACTCCAGTATTCTTGCCATGAGAAACCCATGAACAGTATGATAAGACAAAAAGATAAGACACCAGAAGATGAGTCCCCCCCAGGTTGGAAGGTGTCCAATATACTCCTGGGGAAGAGCAGAGGGCAATTACTAATAGCTCCAGAAAGAAAGAAGCGTCTGGGCCAAAGCAGAAATGACACTCAGTGTGTATGTGTCCAGTGGTGAAAGTAAAGTTCAATGCTGTGAAGAACAAAATTGCATAGGAACCTAAAATGTTAGGTCCATGAATCAAGATACTAATAAATTAGACATGGTCAAGAAGGAGATGGCAAAAGTGAACATCGACATCTTAGGAATCAGTGAACTAAAATGGACAGGAATGGCTGGATTTAATTCAGATGACCATTACATCTACTACTGTGGGCAAGAAGAAATGGAGTAAACCTTATAGTCAACTAGAGACTGAAATCAAGCACTTGGGTGCAGTCTCAGAAACAATAGGATGATCTCGGCTTGTTTCCAAGACAAACCGTTCAATATTACAGTAATCCAAGTCTATGCCTGAACCACTAATGCCAAAGAAGGTGAAGTTGACCAGTTCTATGAAGGCCTACAAGAACTTCTAGAACCAACACCAAAAAAAGATGTCCTTTTCATCATAGGAGATTGGAATACAAAAGTAGGAAGTCAAGAGATATCTAGAGAAACAGGCAAGTTTGGTCTTGGAGTATAAAAATGGCTAACAAAGTTTTGTTAAGAGAATATACTGGTCATAGCAAACAAACTCTTCCAACAACACAAGAGATGACTCTACATGTGGAGACTACCAAATGGTAAATACTGAAATCAGATTGATTACATTCTTTGCAGCCAAAGATAGAGAAGGTCTATAAGTCAGCAAAAAAAAAAAAACTTGGATCTGATTGTGGCTCAGATCATGCACTCCTCATTGCAAAATGCAGGCTTAATTTGAAGAAAGTAGGAAAAACCACTAGACATTTCAAGTATGACTTAAATTAAATCCCTTATGATTATATAGTGGAGGTAACAAATAGGTTCAAAGAATTGGAACAGGTGGAGTGTCTGAAGAACTATGGATGGAGGTTCATGACATTGTACAGGAGGCAGTAACTAAAACCATCCCCAAGAAAAAGAGATGTGAGAAGGCAAAATGATTGTCTGAGGAGGCTTTACAAATTGGTGAGGAAAGAAGAAAAGCAAAAGGCAAGGGCAAAAGGGAAAATAGGCCTAATTGAATGCAGAGTTCTGGAGAATAGCAAGGAGAGATAAGAAGGCCTTCTTAAATGAACATGCAAAGAAATAGAGGAAAACACTAGAATGAGAAACACCAGAGATTTCATCCGTAAAACTGGAGATATCAAGGGAACGTTTCATGCAAAGATGGGTATGATAAAGGACAGAAATGATAAGGACCTATTAGAAGCAGAAAAGATTAAGTGGTAGCAAGAATACAACTATACAAAAAATGTCTTAACAACCCAGATAACTACAAGGTTGTGGTCACATACCTAGAGCTACACATCCTTAAGCATGAAGTTATGTGGGCCTTCAGAAGCATCACTATGAACAAGGCTAGTGGAGGTGATGGAATTTAATCTAAGCTATTTCAAATCCTAAAATATGATGCTTTTAAAGTGCTTCACTCAACATGCCAGCAAATTTGGAAAACTCAGCAATGGCCATAGGACTGGAATATTCCAGTTTTCAGTCCAATCCCAAAGAAGGGAAATGCCGAAGAATGTTCAAACTATCATACAATTGTGTTTATTTCACATGTTAGAAAAATCATGCTCAAAATCCTTCAAGCTAGGCTTCAGCAGTATGTGAACTGAGAACTTCCAGATGTACAAGCTGGATTTTAAAAAAAGAAAGAGGAACCAGAGATCCTATTTCCAACATTCCCTGGATCATAGAGAAAGCAAGGGAATTCCAGAAAAAAATCTACTTCATGCTTCATTGACTATGCTAAAGATTTTGACTGTGCGGATAACAAGAAACTGTGAATCACATGAAACTGTTACACTGTGAAAATTCTTAAAGACATGGGAATACCAGAGCACTTTACCTGCCTCCTGAGAAACCTGTATACAAGTCAAGAAGCAACAATTAGAACCGGACATGGAACAATGGACTGGTTCAAAATTGGAAAACGAGTACAACAAGGCTGTATACGGTTATCTTGTGAATATAACTTATATGCAGAGTACATCATGTGAAAAGCTGGAATCAAGATGATGAATCACAAGCTGGAAACTAGATTGTTGGGAGAAATATCAACAACCTCAAATAGGCAGATGATACCGCTCTAATGGCAGAAAGCAAAAAGAAACTAAAGAACTTCTTGACAACAGTGAAAGAAGGGAATGAAAAAGCTGGCTTGTAACTCAAAAGTCAGAAAACTAAGATCATGGCATCTGGTCCTATCACTTCAAGACATAGATGGAGAAAAAGTGAAAGCAGTAACAGTTTTTCTTTTCTGGGGCTCCAAAACCCCAGAGGGTGGAGGGTGACTGCAACCATGAAATTAGAACTTTTGCACCTTGGAAGGAAAGCTATGACCAACCTAGACAGCATATTAAAAGTAGAGACATCACTTTGCAACAAAGATTCATATAGTCAAAGCTGTGACTTTTCCAGTAGTCATGTACAGATGTGAGAGTTGGACTCTAAAGAAGACTGAGTGTTGAAGAATTGATGCCTCAAATTGTGGTGCTGGAGAAGCCTCTTGAGATTCCCTTGGACAGCAAGGAGATTAAATCTGTCAGTCCTAAAGGAAATAAACCCTGAATATTCATTGGAAGGACTGATGCTGAAGCTGAAGGTCCAATACTTTGACCACCTGATACAAAGAGCTAACTCACTGAAAAAGACCATGGTGCTGGGAAAGATTGAGAGCAGGAGGGGAAGAGAGCATTAGAGGATGAGATGCTTACGTAGCATCACAGACTCAACAGACATTATTTGAGCAAACTCTGAGAGATAGTGTAGGACGGGGAGCCTAGTAAGCTGCAGTCCATGGGGTCACAAAGAGTCAGATAAGACTTAGTGACTGAATCACAACAAAATGACAATTATACATATTTAAAGTCAATTTGAATGAGATGTTTAAGATATAAGCATCCGTTAAACTCAAAAAACAATTTTTTTAGAATATCTGATATATTTTTTTAAATTTGACCCAAAGATCATTTTGGAGTACTTATTTGGAATGATCCAGATATCTGCATGCTAGATAACATCTAACATTTTGTCTAATCCTTTGAAGGATGTTATGAGAACCCTCGAAGAATAGTCATTTAAGTGTCCATATGTGATTTTTTTCCCTGTGTAGGTCCATTTCTATGCACATTTGTTTGTAAAATGACAGTTTGGAAAATTCAGCATAGCCTACATGAATATGTCCACTAAGTAAAATAACAACTTCATTTTTAATTCAAAACACAATATGAGCTGATAGAATTATTAGAATTAAAAAAAAATCCCAAGTAGGAGGCACAATCTGTTTATTAGATTGCTCATGTTTTTCTTTTTTCTGAAAAAAGAGAATTCATGATAACATATAGGTCTGATGTAGAACAATGTACAAAAAATTAAAAATTAACAACTCAGCAACCACTTTGTAGTTTTATTTGCACAACCTAAAGTTCAATTCCTTTCTATTAGTTCAGGGATTCAAAACAGATTATGATCAGTTCAGTTCAGTCATTCAGTCATGTCCAACTCTTTGCAACCCCATGGACTGCAGCACACCAAGCTTCCCTGTCCATCACCAACTCTTGGAGCTTGCTCAAACTCATATCCATTGAGTCGGTGATGCCATCCAACCATCTCATCCTCTGTCATCCCCTTCTCCTCCTGCCTTCAATCTTTCCCAGCATCAGGGTCTTTTCAAATGAGTCAGCTCTTCACATCAGGTGGCCAAAGCATTGGAGCTTCAGCTTTAGCATCAGTCCTTCCAATGAATATCCAGGACTGAGTTCCTTTAGGATTGACTGGTTGGATCTCCTTGCTGTCCAAGGGACTCTCAAGAGTCTTATCCAACACCACAGTTCAAGAGCATCAATTCTTCGGCACTCAGCTTTTTTTATGGTCAACTCTCACATCCATACATGACTACTGGAAAAACCATAGGCTTGACCCTTGTTGGTAAAGTAATGTCTCTGCTTTTTAATATGCTGTCTAGGTTGGTTATAGCTTTTCTTCCAAGGAGTAAGTGTCTGTTAATTTCATGACTGCAGTCACTATCTGCAGTGATTTTGGAGCCCAAGAAAATGAAGTCTCTCACTGTTTCCATTTTTCCCCCATCTATTTGCCATGATGTGATCAGACTGAGTGCCATGAACTTAGTGTTTTGAATGTTGAGTTTTAAGCCAGTTTTTTCACTCTCCTCTTTCACTTTCATCAAGAGGCTCTTTAGTTCCTCTTCACTCTCTGTCATAAGGGTGGTATCATACGCATAACTGAGGTTACCTAAATTTCAATTTCTTTCTATTAATTCAAAGATTCAAAACAGAGTGTGATATGGATTACTAATTATCCAGCCAGCTTTGATTTTTCATATGACTAAATCAAATGATAATAAGCAACCAACCTAATTATTCTATTATCTAAATAAGTGATAAACTTATCCTTCTTTAATTTACTCTGCAAAAATAAACTTGCTTTGTAATTTGAGTCTAACACTATAAAATATAAAATATATATATATAAAGTCTTTTCCCATAAGAAGTTAACAAGCATCTGGGGAGAGGAGGAAACACCATCATCTCCCACCTGAAGTACTCAGAAAGAAGTGTGATCTGTATTAAATCCATTCATTCTTCACACTGCATTTAGGGAGATCCTTACAAAGAGCATATCTGATTACATCATCACCCTCCATGCCCCTACCCCCAACAAAGACATAAATCATGTAAATGAACTTTCAATGTGCTTAGCTATAAACGCAAAATTCCTTGCCAGTGTTTTTAGTGCTCTTTAAAGGCTTCCCTGGAGGCTCAGATGGTAAAGAATCCTCCTGCAATGTGGGAGGCTTGTGTTTGATCCCTGGGTGGGGAAGATCCCCTGGAGAAAGAAATGGCAACCCACTCCATTGTTCTTGCCTAGGGGATTTCATGCGCAGAGGAACCTGGCAGGCTACAGTCCATGGGGTCACAAAGAATCAGACATGACAGAGTGACTGTCACTCACTCACACAGTCTTCTCCAAGAGACTTTCCATCATGGTCTCTCGCTGGGCTCCCTTCTCTGCTTCAGCCCCACTGGCTATGCTTCCTCTAGCCATGATATCATTGTAAAAGGTAGTTTTGCTTCATCGGGTTCACTCCTACTTCAGATCTCAGCATAACTGTCACTTTCCTGATCTCCTTTTTTAGGTCGAATTCTTTATGTATAATATTTCATAGCACCTTGAATTTCTCCTCTGTGCGTAGGGGTTAGAGACAGTTTTATGTTTTTGTTATTAATTAAAGCCCATCTTCCTCTCTAGGCTATGAACTGTGAAAGTAGAAAAATCATGTTCAGTTCTTCTCACTATTAGAAACGAAGTGCTTTCTTAATGAAACTGAATCCTATAATCTCTCAATAAATATCAGTAGAATGACTGTTATTATTCAGGGATAAATAAACTTGAATTCAGCATTCCATCAGTGGAACTTTAGAAAATCCCCTCATAATGTTTATAATGACTTTTAATCTTCAGCTTAAACTAGTCACTGGTTAGTTGACTAGGTTTTATGTGTTTGTTTCTTTGTTTCTGTAAAACAAATCTTGACTTGCTCTTACTAACTAAGAAAATGACTGTCTCTCTTAATTATATTATAAACATTTATTTCTTCATGTGTTCAACAAATACTCAGAAAAATAGTGTGAATTCAAAGGTACTTCTTAGGTTTTAACCACTCAAAGGCATGAACTTATAAATTCATTTCAAAATTAACATAAACCATAATACTTTTGAAAATTCTATCCTATTTATGGCTAATCAAAACTCATACTTGCTGTACTCTACAAACATAAACTCTTTATGCTTCTATGAAGTTTGTGCTTCTGTGAAAGAGAATTAATGCTCCTTCATTTACCCACATTAGACTTTTTCCCAATCTGTTTTTCTCCCTTAATTGAAAATTCAGAAGTAATTTTTTTCAGCTTTGAAAAAATAAATTCCTTAACCCCACCAAGTATTCCTCTTATCTATTGTTTTTTCATTGCTTATTAAACAATTTTGGAACAAATAAGTTACCAAACACTTACAATGTGTCAGGCTCTGTGCAAAGGATTTTACATATACTGTCTCATTTTAACATCATGTAGAGATGATTATTAGATTCTTTGAATAACTAGAGAGAGAAGTTCATCAAGTTGCCTCATCATCACCCAAATAATAAAGGGGACTAGCTGTGATTTTAGATGTTTTTCTTCCTTCCCAAAAGGTTAAAGGAAGGATAAAAGAAACAGCATGGAGTGGGATAAAGATTCCTAAACTAGTGTCTTTTGAAATACAGAGATAAGCCATGGCTCTGTGACTAACTGACAAGTCACTAAAGTTCTCTATAATCGCCTTTAAAATAAAGAGCATGTAGAACATCAGAGCCAGAACCATTGTCTGCCAAGTGAAAGTTAACTGATTCTCTGCTTACTTCATCTTCCCTTTACCCAGCCCCAAAATTAAGTCCACGGAAAGAATGATGAATGGCTTCATGATCATGTATTATACAAGCAGACAGGAATGTAATCATATAGTCAGCATTTTTCATCTTCCAAACCATACACTTATCTTCACAGAGGAGAATTTTTAGATTAGTAGTATTTTTTTAATGTGGTGTATATCATTAGGAGATAAGACTACTACCAGCTGTTTGAAGGAAATAGGAGTTTTACTAAAAGAATCCACTGGAAGGAAGTGAATAAGACAGATTGGTGATAGGAAAGGAAATCAAGTCTAACAGCTTCAATTCTTATCCTAGCTCCCTCTTTCATACAAGTTCCAGTGACTTTTGTAAAGGATTTTAATATCTTCATTTACATCTCTATAAACTGTTATAATGTGGACATTTTTACTTACATAAAAATTAATGCTTGAAAAGCACTTTAAAATCCTTAGTGCTTCAAGTATTTTAAATGAATCCATCTCATAATATAGTCTGCTATACTATAAAATGTGATAAAACAATAGTTTTTAACAGTACTGGAGAAATCTTAAACAGGCTAGACTCAAGAAGGATTACAAAGATCTACAATATTGACACATGCCAGCTATATTGAAGTGGTACAGTTTGTAACTTAACACATGGGCTAGATTTTATTATATCTTATGGCTATCAGAGATATAATCTGGTATGAACTCCCAAACTTTTCTTCTGCCATGTTTAAGGATGCTAATCAAAGGTAAGTTCCTTCTATCTTATTTTTCTGTTGCACCATCAAGAGTGTCCACATTGGCTGCCAAGCTCCCACCTTCAGACCCCTACTAGAGCTAGCAAGAAGGAGAGCAAACACAGAGCTGTACACAGAGCCCTGTGTAGAGCCCTACACAGAGAATGTATGCTTATACCATGTAGGCCAAGACTTAGTCATAGATTCGAAGCAATCTGGGAAACACTGTCTTCATTCATGGTCATGTATATAGCCAAAACTCCATGAAATATACTGATATAAAACTAGGAGCATCTCACACAATGATCTTAAGCAAGTGACATTGCCTTCCTAAACAGCAAATTCATCGTCTATTACAGGGGTTTTAATATCTATATTATCAGAATGTGATGATGATGCCATGTTCTATTTGAACATGCCTGTCACACTTGTAAATCAATGTGTTTACATTTAAGCCTTATGTAGACCTAAGACATTATTTATTCATAAGAGTCCTTGAATGGAAAAAAAAAAAAATCTGCAACTAGTCTGTTGTGTTACTAATAGAGATAGAACACTTTGGACAAGAGTCAACATATTTTTAAAGCAATATTTTTTCAATATAATTTTAAAGATTTTGTTTATAACAGAGAAATGACTCTCAAGTATTAATCACTAGATTTAATATGCCTCTTCTGTCACTGTCACTTGTAGCTCTCTAAGAATGTATTACTTTCTATCTTTTTCTTAAGCAAAGATGATTTTTTTTCTGACTTAGGAGCTCTGAAACTGTTCAAAAGTGAGAAGTAACTGAAGCCAATCCTGTCAGATTGCTTGGTACCTATTCAAAGCCACACTGTGGAATGCTCAGGAAGGATTATTGTATTTCAGTCACATTACTATACATATACCACTTGTACATTCCACAGAAGTCTCTAATAAAAAGCAGTTTTTTAACACCAATGCAACCTCTGTGAAGATAGATTATCTTTTTTATGGGTGAGGTAACAGACAGATAAAAAACTGATGTCTAAAAGCAAGGAAACTCCCAAATCCAGTGACAGAGGAAGTGGAAAGCACCTATTAATATAATAAAGAGAAGCCACCAAGTGCAAAGTTAAGCTTTGAATTCTTTTTCAGCAAACATAGAGAAAAAGTTGGATCATTTGTCCTCAAAGAAACTATGTCAGAACAGTGAAGTTCCTTGGTGGATCCAAAGAAAGACTATTGCTGACAATTGGTAAGAGAAACACAATGAACCAGTTGTCAGACATGCCTACAGAATGACAATTTGTAAAATAAAACCCTTTGAAAAACCAGAGGACGTTTTAAAAGAAGCTGCTGATTCAAACTGAATAACTTCACTTTGCTGTGTTTTCTGCTCTTGTATAGATCATCATTACTATTTTTACTTTCTATTTTCAGCAGAAATTTGAGTTAACCTTTTGTTCCATCTGTAGCTCGCCTTCTGAAGCAGCACCACCTCCTTTTCATTATTTCTTTCAAAAGCACTGAAATTTGCAAAATGTGCCATTTCCCTCCCTCACTCTGTGGAGGAGTAGCAGAGCCAGCTTTTCAAGCATGAAGATTCCTAATAATCAAAGGAACTTCAGGACTAAAATGAATATGCAGAGTGGATAATACCCAACACCAGAGCAGGTGTGATTAGAAACGCAACAAAAATCCTCTTGTTCTACAATTTGTTATTTAGAAACCTGTCAAAACACCTGGAACTTCCTACTGTGACTCGCTGAAGTCTTTAAGCCTCTAAGAAAAATTTTAACTATTTTTATGAAGATATTGTTCACTAAATTACCACCAATTTTAAATGTCTTAGTTCACATTGCTTTGATTCTTCCTTCCTGAGACACAAAGCATTCACCTGATTTCTAAGAAAAAGATAATGGGGAAATACTAGAGGCTGGCCTCCAGACCTGTTCCTAAATGAGAACATTGGTAAAATCAAAGTAGTTGCTGACTCCCCATATGATAATATTCATTTAGTATGAGGTAATCTCAGTATTTGAGAATATAAAAGATAAAATTTACTCTGAATTCACTAGCATCTTAAAATAGATTTTTTTTCTTATTCACAATATCACTTTTATGTGTTTAAAATGTTGTCGGTATTTATGGAATACAAATTTTTCCAATCTTCAGAAAGTATTCAAAGAAAAATCCAAAGCTCCTTATACTAACATCTTGGCACTTTAGCCTGGTGAGCTCCCTGGCAGGCAGGCTATATCTACCTGACTGTGCCCAGCTGGGTGATGTCACAGGGAAAGGTTTTGTTGGGGGCTGGCAAGAGGTAACCTGTGGGACTGGGCTCTGAGGCTGATTCGGGCTCAACTGTAAAGAGAGGTAAGAAACAACACCATTCCTCAAGAATTCTGCCTTGTTAATTCATCATAGGGGACTGGAATGCAAAAGTAGGAAGTCAAGAAACACCTGGAGTAACAGGCAAATTTGGCCTTGGAATATGGAATGAAGCGGGGCAAAGGCTAATAGAGTTTTGCCAAGAGAATGCACTGGTCATAAAAACACCCTCTTCCAACGACACAAGAGAAGACTCTACACATAGACATCACCAGATGGTCAACACCGAAATCAGACTGATTATATTCTTTGCAGCCAAAGATGGAAAAGCACTATACAGTCAACAAAAAAAAAGACCAGGAGCTGATTGTGGCTCAGAAAGTGAACTCTTTATTGCCAAATTCAGATTTAAATTGAAGAAAGTAGGGAAAATCACTAGACCATTTAGGTATGACCTAAATCAAATGCTTATGATTATACAGTGGAAGTGAGAAATAGATTTAAGGGCCTAGATCTGATAGATAGAGTGCCTGATGAACAATGGAATGAGGTTCGTGACATTGTACAGGAGACAGGGATCAAGACCATCCCCATGGAAAAGAAATGTAAAAGAAACAAAATGGCTGTGGGGGAGGCCTTAGCAATAGCTGTGAAAAGAAGTGAAAAGCAAAGGAGAAAAGGAAACATGTAAGCATCTGAATGCAGAATTCCAAAGAATAGCAAGGAGAGATGAGAAAGCCTTCCTCAGCAATCAATGCAAAGAAATAGAGGAAAACAACAGAATGGGAAAGACTAGAGATCTCTTCAGGAAAATTAGAGATATCAAGGGAACATTTCATGCAAAGATGGGCTCAATAAAGGACAGAAATGGTACGGACCTAACAGAAGCAGAATTAAGAAGAGGTGGCAAGAATACACAGAAAGACTGTACAAAAAGATCTTCACAACCCAGATAATCACGATGGTGTGATCACTCACCTAGAGCCAGACATCTTGGTTTGTGAAGTCAAGTGGGCCTTAGAAAGCATCACTATGAACAAAGCTAGTGGGGGTGATGGAATTCCAGTTGAACTATTTCAAATCCTGAAAGATGAAGCTGCGAAAGTGCTGCACTCAATATGCCAGCAAATTTGGAAAACTCAGCAGTGGCCACAGGACTGGAAAAGGTCAGTTTTCATTCCAATCCCAAAGAAAGGCAATGCCAAAGAATGCTCAAACTACCACACAATTGCACTCATCTCACATGCTAGTAAAGTAATGGTCAAAATTGTACAAGACAGGCTTCAGCAATACGTGAACCATAAACTTCCAGATGTTCAAGCTGGTTTTATAAAAGGTAGGGGAAACAGAGATCAAATTGTCAACATCCACTGGATCATCGAAAAAGCAAGAGAGTTCCAGAAAAACATCTATTTCTGCTTTATTGACTATGCCAATGCTTTTGACTGTGTGGTTCACAATAAACTGTGGGAAATTCTGAAAGAGATGGGAATAGCAGACCACCTGACCTGCCTCTTGAGAAACCTATATGCACGTCAGGAAGCAACAGTTAGAACTGGACATGGTACAACAGACTGGTTCCAAATAGGAAAAGGAGTACATCAGGGCTTTATATTGTCACCCTGCTTATTTAACTTATATGCAGAGTACACCATGAGAAATGCTGGGCTGGAAGAAGCACAAGCTGGAATCAAGATTGCTGGGAGAAACATCAATAACCTCAGATATGCAGATGATACCACCCTTATGGCAGAAAGTGAAGAGGAACTACAAAGCCTCTTGATGAAAGTGAAAGAGGAGAGTGAAAAAGATGGCTTAAAGCTCAACATTCAGAAAATGAAGATCATGGCATCCGGTCCCATCACTTCATGGGAAATAGGTGGGGAAACAGGGGNTTGGGAGGGATTGGGGGCAGGAGAAGACGGGGATGACCGAGGATGAGATGGCTGGATGGCATCACTGACTCGATGGACATGAGTCTGAGTGAACAGTGGGAGTTGGTGATGGACCGGGAGGCCTGGCGTGCTGCAATTCATGGGGTCGCAAAGGGTCAGACATGACTGAGCAACTGAACTGAACTGAACTGAACTGAACTGAAGAGCTCGCCCAGGTAGAATAATACCACGCAAGTGTGCATGCTCAGTCACATCCAACTCTGCAACTTCAGTCCAACCCATGGACTGAATCCCACCAGGTTCCTCTATCCATGGAATTTTGCAGTCAAGAATACTGGAGTAGGTTGCTGTTTCCTATTCTGGGGGTGGTAGATGTAGAACAAGGTTTAAGAACTTGAAGAGGCCTTAGAAGTCACATAATCTGATCATCAGGTAAGGAATATGAGGTAATCTATGTGATAACAAAGTAATTGCCAAGGCAGGACTAATTCCCAGAGTCTTCTTTCTATGAAACTATTGACATAAACTAAATATGAGTCCAAAATACACTATCAAATCAATGCTTCCAAATATGCACTAAATAAATGTACTGACTAAAACATTCTGCTGTGAATCATTTATGAAGTCTTGTATAGAACCAGGCATCAGGAGACTCACACACAAGTATTACTTCTGCATTAAACTGCATGACTTTTGACATGCCATTACACATTGACTCATCTTTTTCCTTCTGAAAAATATGGATGTTAATTTTTAAAAATCTCTCAAGTCCCTTCAACCTTATCATTCTGAACATATAAAAATTCTCCCAAATGCAAAGCATGACCCCATAATTTATCTGTGTTATTGNTGCCATATCGTCATTTTAGAATGGCATTAAAGGAGAGTTATCTATGTTTTGTTTTGTTTTGTTTTTTTCTGGAAAAGACAAATATACAGAGGTGGTATAGTTAACAGTATAAATTTTATTACTTAATTTTTTGAAAGATACCTCAAGAAATGTAATTCTGAGGTTTAAATAATATAGTTGCAATAAAAATACAGAAGCCCATCAATAGACGGCAATGGTATTATGAAGATATTATGCTTTTAGATATCTTTGAGGATGGTAGATAATAATTACTGAGAGTCTAGACCAATGCCCCAGAGTGACAGTTTTATCTGTTTCCACAAGGAGATAGTGACAATGTTGATTTTAATCATTCAAAATATGAAGACCATATGAAATGTAATACTTTTTCTTTTCATAAGCAACTAAAAGGCAGAGGAACCAGAGATCAAATTGCCTAAATTCGCTGGATCATCTAAAAAGCAAAATTCCAGAAAAACATCTACTTCTGCTTTATTGACTATGCCAAAGCTTTTGACTGTGTGGATCACAACAAACTGTGAAAAATTCTTTAAGAGATGGGAATATCAGACCACCTTAGCTGCCTCCTGAGACATCTGTATGCAGGTCAAGAAGCAACAGTTAAAACTGGACATGGAACAACAGACTGGTTCCAGATCAGGAAAGGAGTACATCAAGGCTGAATATTGTCACCCTGCTTATTTAATTTATATGCAGAGTACATCATGAGAAACTCTGGGCTGGAGGAAGCACAAGCTGGAATCAATATTGCCAGGAGAAATATCAATAACCTGAGATATGCAGATGACACCACCCTTATGGCAGAAAGTGAAGAAGAACTAAAGAGCCTCCTGATCAAAGTGAAAGAGGAGAGGGAAAAAGTCGCCTTGAAGTTTAACATTCAGAAAACTAAGATCATGGCATCCAGTCCCATCACTTTATGGGAAATAGATGGGATAACAATGGAAACAGTGAGAGATTTTATTTTGGGGGGCTCCAAAATCACTGCAGATGGTAACTGCAGATGTGAAACTAAAAGATGCTTGCTCCTTGAAAGAAAAGCTATGACCAACCTAGACAGAATATTAAAAAGCAGCGACATTACTTTACCAACAGAAGTCCATCTAGTCAAAGCTATTGTTTTTCCAGAAGTCACGTATGGATGTGAGAGTTGGACTATAAAGAAAGCTGAGCACCAAAGAACTGATGCTTTTGAACTGTGGTATTGGAGAAGACTCTTGAGAGTCTCTTGGACTGCAAAGAGATCAATCCTGTCAATCCTAAAGGAAATCAGTCCTGAATATTCACTGGAAGGACTGATGCTGAAGCTGAAACTCCAATACTTTGGCCACCTGATGTGAAGAACTGATTCTTTGGAAAAGACCCTGATGCTGGGAAAGATTGAAGGTGGAAGGAGAAGGGGACGACAGAGGATGAGGTGGGTGGATCGCACTGCCGACCTGATGGACATGAGTTTGAGTAAGCTCCAGGAGTTTGTGATGGACAGGGAAGCCTGTCATGCTGCAGTCCATGGGTCTCAAAGAGTTGAACATGACTGAGCGACTGAACTGAACTGAAGGCTGGACATTCACTGTCAGAGAGAACTGTGGACGTGGGAACAAATAGTATATACCTTCAGCCCCAGTGTCCCAGATTGGCATGTGTTTAGTCTCTTGGATAGCTATTTGATTCCCTTTTATTGTTCAGGTATCCCACTTGGGTAAAGGATAAAGAGCATTGGATATTATAATTAACTTTCTATGAATTCCATTTGACAGGAGAAATAACTAACCCTTGTACCAAAGGCTGTTTCTGTATAAAACTATAACCAAGCAGTGAAAAAAAGTAATTAAGCCATAATTTTGTTATGAATCACCTAACATTTTTACTGATTTTCCCCCAGAGAATGGTTTGTCTACAAGACATTATGTAAACAGAGGTTGAGAGAAGCTAAAGACACTAAACAGAGCATCAAGTTTGTTTGGATTATAGTACTGCAAATGTCCATCTCCTGTTTATTTAGTTTCCTAACACTTCTTTAATATATGCAATATTTTGAGAAATGTCTTGTGTAAATCTAAAGCCTTCCCAATTAATCACTGCAAAGTTCACTGTGCCCCTAAGGCATATTAAACTTCAATAAAGGTATTTGGCTATGTGAGAACACAGAGGGAAAAGATGGCATCTATGGATGTGACATAAAACCTGATATATTGGTAACACACAACAACAAAGGAAAGGTCTTTTGAGTGCAGAGGACAGTGGCCTGAAGTGTAAAATTAATCATTGTCATAGAAAAGAATATTAAAGAGTAAAATATGATTGTTGTATCCACCTGTATTGAACCCAAAGCACTACTCCAAGGGGAATTTGATGTTGATCTTGCTTATTAAAGGGTTATTGGATAATATTGTTGCAAGATTAAAAAGTTGTTTCTATTAAATTTTGACTTCTGAGAAACATAAGAGATAATGATAGGTATCCAAAAATGATTAACTGAAGCATTGTGTATGTTTAGTTATTAACCAAAGGAAGAAAACAGACTTGAGCACTAGGAAAATTGTTTGTTCTCTTTTTACAACTGCAAAGCATGTAATATATTTTTCCTGAATCAGTTACAAATCCAGAATTGCATTTATAAAACCCACTATGGTTTCAAGGAATTTTTATTTGTCTGTTTCTTTGTTGAACTGCAGTTGATTTACAATGTGATGTTAGTTTCATGTATATAGCACAGCTTTCCATATATATATATATATACTTTTCAGATTCTTTTCCCTTATCAGTTCAGTTCAGTTCAGTCACTCAGTCATGCCGACTCTTTGTGACCTCGTGGACTGCAGCACGCCAGGCCTCCCTGTCCATCACCAACTCCCAGAGCTTGTTCAAACTCGTGTCCATCGAGTTGGTGATGCCATCCAACCATCTCATCCTCTGTTGTTCCCTTTTCCTCTCACCTTCAATCTCTTCCAGCATCAGGGTCTTTTCCAAAGAGTCAGTTATTCGCATCAGGTGGCCAAAGTATTGGAGCCCTCAGCTTCAGCATCAGTCCTTCCAGTGAATATTCAGGATTGATTTCCTTTAGGATTGACTGGTTTGATCTCCTTGCAATCTAAGGAACTCCCAGGAGTCTTCTCCAACACCACAGTTCAAAAACATCAAAAATATTGAGTATAGTTCACTGTGCCATCCTGTAGGTCATTGTAGGTTTTCTATTTTATGTATAGTAGTGTGTATATCTTAATTGCAACCTTCAAATTTATCCCTCCCTCCACTTCCCCCTTTGGTACTATAAATTTGCTTTCTATGTGTATGAGTCTATTTGTATTTTGTAAATACTTCACTTGTATCTTCTTTTAGATCCCCCATATAAGCAATGTGATATTTGTCTTTGTCTGACTTGCTTTATTTAGTATGATAATCTCTAGATCCATCTGTGTTGCTACTGCTGCTGCTGCTGCTAAGTCACTTCAGTCATGTCTGACTCTGTGTGACCCCATAGACAGCAGCCCACCAGGCTCCCCCGTCCTTGGGATTCTCCAGACAAGAACACTGGAGTGGGTTGCCATTTCCTTCTCCAACTGTATTGCTACAAATGGCATTATTTCATTCTTTTTATGGTTAAGTAATATTCCACTGTGTATACACTACATCTTCTTTATCATTCCTATGTCAGTGGACATTTAGGTTGCTTCCAGGTCTTGGCTATTGTAAGTAGCACTTCAATGAACATTGGGATGCATATATCTTTTTCTGAATTAGTTTTCTCCAGATACATGTCCAGGAGTGGGACTGCAGGATCATATGGTAACTCTGGGCTTCCCAGGTGGTGCTAGTAGTCAAGAAGCTGCCTGCCAGTGCAGGAGACAAAAGAGATAAGGGTTCAATCCCTGGGTCAGGAAGATCCCTGGAGAAGGCCATGGCAACCCACTCCACATTTTTGCCTGGAAAATCGCCTTGGACAGAGGAGCCGGGCCAGCTATAGTACATGGGGTCACAAAGAGTCAGACATGACTGAGTGACTAAGTACAGCACAAGGTAACTCTATTTTTAGTTTTTTAAGGAATCTCCATACTGTTCCCCATAATTGCTGTACAAATTTACATTTCCACCAATAGTGTAGGCGGGTTCCTTTTTCTTCACACCCTTCAGGTAGATCAAGAATTGCAATTTCTAAAAACCCACCATGGTTTCAAGGGATTTCTTTGAAAACAAACAAGCACCACCACCAACAACAAAACATGAAGTCTGGCAATATGCTAGGAGTGTAGGGAACCAAGCTTGGAAAATAGAAGCTAAGGTAGCTTCTAACATGCAAAAACACATAAAGCGTAATTAGCAGAACACTGCATCAGAATAGATACCAGCACTGCAAGATGCTCAAGTTACATAGAACATATGCCCACTGACTACAGTGGACTTTCCATTATATGACTGTGAATATATTCCGCTTCACTGTCATCAAAGCATCAAGATCCTGGGTAAAAGTACATAACTGATTAAAAGCATGCCATCTTTCTAATATTGGAAAGTCACCGTATTCATTATTTGAGGCTATGATGACAAATTACCACAAATTTGGTAGCTCAGAATGATAGAAACACATATTCTGGAGGCCAGGCATACAGAATCAAGATATTGGCAGGGCTTTACTCCTTCTGGAAGCCCTAGGGCAGATTCTGCTTCTTGCATCTTCCAGCATTCCTTGCCAGCATTACTTGGCTTGAGGCACATAACTTCAATTTCTGTTTCAACTTTTATAGAAATTTCATCTCTTCTATGTGTCTCTCAAAATTCCTTTTGCCTTTCTCTTATAAAGACACTTGTGATGGCATTTAGGGCCTACCCAAATAGTCTATGGTAAGCTAGCCTTCCCTGGTACCTCAGTCAGTAAAGAATCTTCTAGAAATGCAGGAGACCTGGGATCGACCCCTGGGTTGGGAAGATCAGCTTGGGACAAAACTGGGCAACTTCACTTTCACTTTTCACTTTCATGCATTGGAGAAGGAAATGGCAACCCACTCCAGTGTTCTTGCCTGGAGAATCCCAGGGACGGGGGAGCCTGGTGGGCTGCCGTCTATGGGGTTGCACAGAGTCAGACACAACTGAAGTGACGCAGCAGCAGCAGCAGCAGCATAACACAAATAGAGAATTTTTACCATAAGAAAAAAAAGTTGGTTTTGGTAAAATTAACCAAAGATAAATTAGTAATGACAAAGCACAGGGAAAAAATAAGGAAATAATTCAAGTGAAAGATGATGCATTATTTATTTATTCATACTCATTGTATACAATATGAGACACACCTCAATGCCTCAAATCTCAGTTCCATTTTACACATTGCATCCTGTAAAAATGAAATTCTAGTAAGAGGTCATAAGTTATATAAAAGTGAATAGAAAAGCCATGGAAATGAAAATAATTTAGATATATATTCATTTATTTCATATCTATAGTGTACCAGAGATCCTAACAACAATAATGATGAATAACATACAAACTATCATCATTGTCCTTGATCATTTGGAAAACCAATACCCAAAACTATGAAGGGCAAAGAAAGCTCACATCTCATCTGAACTCCAACTTGTATTTCTAACAGGAACTAATGAAATCCTGAAAAATCACTTCAGTTTTTATATAGTTGCTAGTGAGCTTTGATCTAATTCAAGAAAATATTTATGAGTGAAATAATGCACCATATTTTATCCATAGCAACACCATTCTGTTGTATAATATCTACTAGATACAAATCACTGCCAAATGTAGTGATAGGCAAATGCAGCTATAGAAACTAGGAGAAAAGAATTATGATGAGACTTCCAACAAACTGGGAACCCACGCTGTAACTTGCACACAGGGAAGCTACAGAATTCTTTATTTTTATCAATTCCTTTATTATTTACAATCAAGACCTAAAATAAATCTACATTGTAGTTGAAAGTCCAATTGTATGAGACTTTCTCACAAACCTAATAATTTATAAAAGGAAATATTTGAACACATCATTTACCAATAAAGCCAGTTATTGGCCTACAAGTCAGACTTCCTATGCCCCCACTTCAACTGTTCCTGACCCCATCTCTTATTCCAGCTGCTATTTCAGTGACCTATCCTCACTAATTTTGATAAGCTTCAAATAGGTGAAATTTTAGGTCATTGCTTCATATCTCTTGTCTTCAGGAACTTTTTAATGCCACAGTGTGGGATGTCAGCAAATACCTGCTCAGCATTTAAGCATGACCAATCTAGAAGTGTGGGAGAGTGAATGCCCAGGAGCCATCCTTAATCAATGTGAGATGAAAGCCAATGGATAAATGCTTCCTCCTTTCATCCCCCAGGCAGATCATTCTAAGACACATTTCATAAAACACTCCATAAAATGCAGTGAAATCAACCTGCAGTTTCTCATACTGATTGCCAACTTAATAATGCATCTTTATTTTAGTTTTCTCTCCTTCCCCATTTTACTCTCTCATTCCTCACTCTGATTCTGTGTGTAATCCTTTCTCTCAGGCTATACTTTTTTGGTCCCATGCTAAGGCAGTTGTTATTTTAATTAATTCTATGTAACAGATCTTCAGAATGGGTTTTGGAAACTGGATAAAGCTCCAATCAGTTGATAGATGTGTGGTAGGACCATAGCACACAAAAGCACCACAATTTGTGAGAAAATCACCTTTAGGAAATTAGAATGAAATACTAATGGAAACCTAAAGTGCTGGCATTCATGGCTACCAAAATACTATTTTGCCGGATTTAATCTTATAAAATGAATTAATTGCTTCGAAACCACTGAGAAAAGAAATGACAGGTTCCATTTGGCCTACTATCAAATTAAAGCATACTTGAAAAGAAAGGAGGACTCCAGAAGACTGTTTGAGAAAATCCATATCTAGTATAGCCACACAGGATATACTGCACTGAAAATCAGGCACAAGATTTTATTGTGAGTTGGTAGAGCTGCAAAGAAACAAACACATGGTCTTGATAGAGCTGCTAAGTCAGAGTCTGAGCCCTACTAAGAAAACGTATGAAATACAACTGAAAAAATTCAATGGAGATTTTTTGGTAAAAAAAATTCTAAGAACCTTGAATCCACAGATAACCATGAACTCTTCAAGGCAGTAAAAGAGCAGGCTTCTCCCCATTGATAAAGTGATCTTCCAGTTCTTAACTACCCTGCAAAGACTATAAGGAAAATGTCTAAACATATTTTGCTTGTCCTCTTCACAGTGTATATTCTCAACTCCTCACTGTTATCAGGTCAAAAACCAAGGATCGGTCTCAGTACAGTCCAAACAGGGAAATACAATTTCTTAAACACTGAAGGAATTTCAAGGACTGCTAATATGCACCAGCAGAAACCAGAGGAATACATGTGTGACTAGGTGGTCTTGTCTTTTCATACTGTTCATGGGGTTCTAAATGAAAAGGCAAGACCACTTACTCATACATAAAATCCTAAAAGATGATGCTGTTAAAGTGCTGCACTCAATATAGCCAGAAAATTTAGAAACTCAGCTGTGGCCACAGGATTGGAAAAAGTCAGTTTTTATTCCAATCCCAAAGAAGGACAATGCTAAACAATATTCAGACTACCATACAATTATGCTAATTTCACATTCTAGCAAGGTAATGCTCAAAATCCTTCAAACTAGGCTTCCACAGTATCTGAACTGAGAACTTCCATATGTACACACTGGATTTAGAAAAGACAGAGAAATCAGAGATCAAATTGCTAACATCCATTGGATCACAGAAAAAGCAAGAGAATTCCAGAAAAACATCTATTTCTGCTTCATTGACTACACTAAAGCCTTCGTTTTCTTTGAGGAGAAGGAGACGACAGAGGATGAGATGATTGGATGGCATCATCAACTCAATGGACATGAGTTTGAGCAAACTCCAGGAGATGGTGAAGGACAAGGAAGCCTGGTGTGTGGCAGTCCATGAGGTCGCAAAGAGTTGGCTATGACTTGGCAGGTGAACAACAAGAAAGTGGTCTTGAGGCTACTACAGTGAGTAGTGGTCAATGGCAGGGGGTGGGGCAAGGTGGTGGTGATAAAGCAGAAAATAAGTTTGAATAGAAGACAGTTTATTGGATTAGAATCCCGTAACTCAGAGTTCAGTATCTTAGTAACAGGACCTAGCTTTGATCCTAACATACAACATGAGTGGCTCTTTAAAGCTTGGATTCAGTGATAATTCTCTATTAAATAGAGATTATGAGACTCTTGGAATGGTATTGAGAAAGGAATCTAAAACTTAGGAAAATAAAAACACCTGAATGAATGAACTAGGAGACTAGAAAACCTGCCACCTGATTATGTTTCCTGGCAGGACCCAGGGGACATATCTTCACAAAGATTATAAGAAACGTGCTTGTGAGAGAGGCACTAGCATCTTTGATAAGTTTAGTGCATATGGTCTCTGCAGACTGGGGTAAGAGTAGGAGATGCTTCCTACTAGACTCAATGGTATCAACAGGAATTCTAGAATTCCCGAATACTAGAAAACAGATGCAGCACTTAAAAGTTAGAGTAAGACTAGAATGGCAGAGTATCTGAACCCATAGAAATCAGTGGTAAAGGAGGGCTAATAAATTATATATATATGATATTATATTATATATAATTTTAAATATAATATATAATTATAAATATATATATTTAAGCATCATATATGTATTTATGGCTGATATTTGGGCTTACCTTGTGTCTCAGCTGGTAAAGAATCTGCCAGCAATGTGAAAGACCTGGGTTTGATCCCTGGGTTGGGAAGTTTCTCTGGAGAAGGAAAGGGCTACCCACACCAATATTCTGGCCTGGCGAATTACATGGATTGTATAGTCCATGGGGTCGCACAGAGTTGGACATGACTGAGCGACTTTCACTTTCACTTTCAATTTTCATGGCTGATAGTTAAGTATCATATATATATATTTATAGTTGATATGATGTTATGTTAATTTTCTGTAAGAACCTAAAAATAATGCAGTCAAATTCTGGAAACCAGAAGGCTAAGGTAGATTCAGTTCAGTTCAGTTCAGTTCAGTCGCTCAGTCATGTCCAACTCGGTGCGACCCCGTGAATCGCAGCACACCAGGCCTCCCTGCCCATCACCAACTCCCAGAGTTCACTCAGACTCGTGTCCATTGAGTCAGTGATGCCATCCAGCCATTCATACTGCAAAATTATAATCCTTCACCCAATTTCCAAATCTAATCACAAATCTATCCACATATACTGCTGCTGCTAAGTCGCTTCAGTCGTGTCCAACTCTGTGCAACCCCATAGACGGCAGCCCACCAGGCTCCCGCGTCCCTGGGATTCTCCAGGCAAGAATACTGGAGTGGGTTGCCATTTCCTTCTCCAATGCATGAAGGTGAAAAGAGAAAGTGAAGTCGCTCAGTTGTGTCTGACTCTTAGCGACCCCATGGACTGCAGTCTACCAGGCTCCTCCACCCATGGGATTTTCCAGGTAAGATTACTGGAGTGGGGTGCCATTGCCTTCTCCGATCCACATATATAGTATACATTAATTAAAGTATGTAGTAGTTTCTTAGGGTTTCTTTAACAAAGTACCACAGACAAGGTAGCTTAATATTCACAAATTTATTTTCTCACAATTCTGGAGGCTGAACACCTGAGATCAGGTCTCAGCAGAGTTTGTTTCTTCTGAGGCATCACCCATTGGATTGGAGATAATCACCTCCCTACGTCTTCACTGATCTTCTCTCTGTACCTTGTTATTCAGTCATCCTGTCGTGTCCAACTCTTTGTGACCCCATGGACTGCAGCACTCCAGGCCTGCCTGTCCCTCACATCTCCCAGAGTTTGCCCCAGTTCATGTTCATTGCATTGGCGATGCCATCCAGCCATCTAATCCTCTGATGCCCTCTTGTCCTTCTGCTCTCAATCTTTTCCAGCATCAGGGACTTCTCCAATGAGTCGTCTGTTCACATTAGATGGCCAAAATACTGGTGCTTCAGCTTCAGCATCAGTTCTTCCAGTGAATATTCAGGGTTTATCTCCCTTGAGATTGACTGGTTTAATCTCCTTGCTGTCCAGGGGACTTTCATGAGTCTTCTCCAGCACCGCAGTTCAAAGGCATCAATTTTTTAGTGCTCTGCCTTCTTTATGACCCAGTTCTCATAACCATACATGACCACTGGAAAGACCATAGCCTTATCTATACGGACCTTTGTCAGCAGAGTAATGTCTCTGCTTTTCAACACACAGTCTAGGTTTGTCATAGCTGTCCTGCCAGGAAATAATCGTCTTTTGATTTCATGGCTGCAGTCACCATCCTCAGTGATTTTGGAGCCCAAGAGTAAATCTGTCACTACTTCTACCTTTTCTCCTTATATTTTCCATACAGTAATGAGGCCAAATGCCATGATCTAGTTTTTTTAAAAATGTTTAGTCATAAACCAGCTCTTTCACTCTCTTCCTTCACCCTCATCAAGAGGCTCTTTAGTTCCTCTTCGCTTTCTGCCGTTAGAGTGGTATCATCCGCGTATCTGAGGTTGTTGATGTTCCTCTCACCTATCTTTTTTCTAGCTTGTAACTCATCCAGCCTGGGATTTCTCATGATGTGCTCAGCGTACAGGTTAAACAAACAGGGTAACAGCAGACAGCCCTGCCATACTCCTTTCTTGATCTTGAACCAACCATTTGTTCCATACAGGGTTCTAACTGTTGTTTCTTAACCTGAATACAAGTTTCTCAGGAGACAGGTAAGATGGTCTGGTATTTCCATCTCTCTAAGAGCTTTCCACAGTTAGTCATGATCCACACAATCAAAGGCTTAAGTGTAGTTGCTGAAAGAGATAGCTGTTTTACTGAAATTCCCTTGCTTTCTCTATAATCCAGCAAATGTTAGCAATTTGATCTCTAGTTCCTCTTCCTTTTCTAAACCTAGCTTGGACATCTGGAAGTTCTTGGTTAGCATAATGCTGAAGCCTAGCATGCAAGATATTAAGCACAACCTTACTAGTATGGTAGATGAGTACAATTGTTTGACATTCTTTGGTACTAACTTTCTTGGGAATTGGGATGAGGATTTACCTTTTCCAGTCCTGTGGCCACTGCTGGGTCTTCCATATTTTCTCATATAATGAATGCAAAACCTTGATGACATCATCCTTTAGGGATTTGAATAGTTCAAATCCCTCTGTATCTGTGTCCAAATTTCCTCTTCTTATAAGGGCACAGTCTTATTGGATTAGGGCTCACCTTAATGACCTCAATTTAAATTAACTATCTGTTTAAAAAAAAAAAAACTGTCCCCAAATACAGTCATATTCTAAGATGTTGTGGAGATTAGAATTTTAATATGAATTTGGTAGAAATTCATGTTAAATTCAGCTCATAGCAAAGAAGTTGGATTCCCTTGACAAAAGGCCTACACAAGCATATATGATAAACATTTCTTTAATTTCTTTAATAACTTCCTAAAGAGATCTGTGACCCTATACAAGGCCTTTTAAGATACTGACACCAGAGGATCTGAAAGCTTATTGTGAGTGCTCTGATTTGTGAAGGGCTTCCCAGATAGTTCAGTTGGTAAAGAATCCACCTGCAATGCAGGAGACCTTGGTTCAATTCCTGAGTTGGAAAGATCCACTGAAGAAGGGATAGGCTACCCACTCCAGTATTCTTGGGCTTCTCTTGTGGCTCAGCTGGTAAAGAATCCACCTGCAATGCAGGAGACCCTGGTTCAATCTCTGGGTTGGGAAGATCAGCTGGAGAAGGGAAAGGTTATCCACTCCAGTATTCTGGCATGGAGAAGTCCATGGACTGTATAGTCCATGGGGTCGCAGAGTTGGACACGACTGAGTGACTATCATTTCACCTCACTTATAAAAACTAAGTAATAGAGATAGTTTTGACCCAAATCCATAGCATCATGGTCCAAAATTCAGACTGACTGATTCAGTTAATTCTTCACTCTCCAAGTATATAATTGACTGGATATATAAAGCAATTGGTATACATTCACACTAGTTCTCTGACCTATGGTGTAAGATCATATGGTAGGAAGGATAAGGGGAAGCACTTTAACCCACCACTGAACTCTGTCAGATTGTTTAAAAAAAAAGCAATATTGCTACCCAGGAAGAATTTTAGATACTATTGCTAGTTCCCACCAAAATCTTTTTTCAGTTCACTTATTTGTCTCTGAAAAAGAAGATGGATCATAGTACATGAAGATGGGCAATTATAAACTTAGCCAAATGATAGCTTTATTCATAGTTGCTTCTGGGCTAGAAGTAGTTCTTTACTGACATATAGATATAGCCTCTGGAACTTTGTATATAGCTCTTGATCTACTGGACATATTCTTTTCAATTGCTAACAGTACAGGAGGTAGAAAGAAGCTTTCTTTCACAGGGGAAAGACAGCAGTACATACTCAGTCCTTTCTCAAGACTGTTAACTATCCCATTCTCTGTCCTCAGGGAACTATTCTGTTTCACAGGAAATTTGATCACTCTGACATTCTTCAGAACATTAATGGTTGATTACAATGTGAAATAACACTAATTGGAACTCAAGAGAAGTAAATAATCTGGTAGACAGAATTGTCAGAGGGCTTCCCTTGTGGCTAAGACGGTAAAGCATCTGCCTACAATGTGGGAGACCCGGGTTCCATCCCTGGGTCAAGAAGTTCTCCTGGAGAAGGAAATGGCAACCCACTCCAGTATTCTTGCCTGGAAAATCCCATGGACGGAGGAGTCTAGTAGGCTACAGTCCATGAGGTCACAAAGAGTTGGACACAACTGGGCGACTTCACTTCACTTCAGGGTGGCTCAATGGTGAAGAATCTGCCTGCCAATGCAGGATTCTCAGGAAACATGGCCCAGGGTCCAGAAGATCCCCTAGAGGAGGAAATAGCAGCCAACTCCAGTATTCTTGACTGGAGAATTCCATGGACAGAGAAGCCAGGCAGGCTTTCCATGGGGTCACAAAGAGTCAGACACGGCTGAGTGACTGTGCACACACGCAAAAGATAAATACAATGATGACTCAGGTATTTGAAGTTTCTATTATGAAGTTTACAGGCATCCAACAGTCAGGAAAATACTGAAGAATTCCCATTAAAAAAGGACAAATTAATGCATTTTGCACCACCACTGAGACCATCACTTGGTGGCCTTTTTTGATATTTGGAGAAAATCTGAAAATTCTATTTTGACCCTTTTACTAGGTGACTTAACAATACTAACTGTTTTGAATAGTTTCCAGAGCAGCATAAGGTCCTGCAGGAAGTCTAAGTTGGATGTGGACTGTCTGGACATTAAGATCACATAACCTAGCATATCTGATGATGATGGAAGTATATTTTAAAAAGGCTTTGTGGAATCTCTGATAAGCCATAGTAGAAGAGTCGCTGTACAGACTGTGAGGATTTCCCAGCAAGCCCATGCTTTCTGTGGCACAGAGCAATCAGTCCTTGAAAAATAGTTCCTACTCTACTAATAGCTCTAGTGAAGATGTAAGACCTGATTATAGGATATTTAGGGACTGTGAGCTGGAGTTGTCCATCATGTCACACAGCAGGCAGAAACCAACTGCATGATAGAAATGACATGTTCGGCATGGTGCCTGAGCAGATCCAGAATATGGAAGTAAGTTACAAAAAGAAAGGGCCCAGACCCCACTTTAGCCAGCTCTGAAATATACTTCGGCCTTTTTGGAGACATGCCCTAGAGCTAACTGACCAAAAAGGAAAATACTCGGCCTTGGTTCACAGATGGATTGGTATTGGTACTGGCCACAGATAGACTGCTATTGTACTGTACTCCCATTCAAGAATGGCTCTAAATGAGGAACTAGGATTGCTGCTACACAGTGGGCAGTAAGAAACATGTCTGGAAAACAAGTGATTTGTGGAAGCATCTCTTGGTGCTTCTGTATTCAGTAATAACTGTGAACAAACAATTGCAACAACTATAATTCCATAAAACAATTCAATTAAAAATGCAGTCCCTTCAGGGCTAAAGGATCCTTTCACTAGTCAAGCAGAGTAGACAAGCTGGAATTCTGACTGAGGGTGAGCTAAATCTAGACTGGATGAAGAGATAGATAATGAATACCAATTATGGCCTCAGGACAAGCTGCACTACTGGCAACCCTGCCTTGTTCAAA
The DNA here is from genome assembly GCA_006410935.1 of Redunca redunca. Lineage (NCBI taxonomy): Eukaryota > Metazoa > Chordata > Mammalia > Artiodactyla > Bovidae > Redunca > Redunca redunca. Next base: position 167,196 of record SJYQ01000091.1, on the reverse strand, counting down.
TAATCCTGGGGATTTACAGAGAGTCTGAATAGATTTGACTGCTACAAGGGCTGGACTGCATATACTTCTCTTGTGCCTAATATCAAATTCTCTCAGTGTCACCATTACTGTGATAACCAGACCTGCAGAGACTGCAACCAGCTTCACACTGATGGAAACTATAAGCCCCTCACCAAAGACCCATGATGGGTGTATACCTGGCACATCCTACATGAGGCTTTCCCTAATGGTATGGTGTTTGGGATGCTCATGGGAACTTATTTAGCACTCATTCATGGCACATCCGGAGAAGGCAATGGCAACTCACTCCAGTACTCTTGCCTGGAAAATCCCATGGACAGAGGAGCCTGGTAGGCTGCAGTCCATGGGGTCACTGAGAGTCGGACACGACTGAACAGCTTCACTTTCACTTTTCACTTTCATGCATTGGAGAAGGAAATGGCAACCCACTCCAGTGTTCTTGCCTGGAGAATCCCAGGAGCGGGGGCCTGGTGGGCTGCCATCTATGGGGTTACACAGAGTTGGACACAACTGAAGTGACTTAGCAGCAGCAGCAGCAGCAGCATGGCACATCTAACCTAGAAATATGAGTTATTGCCCACAGGACTATGCTTGACCAATGGGCGCAGGAGCTAATAGAAATATGCCCTCCTTTTAGTTAAGAGTTCTAAAATACATTGTTTAGTCTGCTCAGAAGCTCATACTGTATATCCTTATCTGTCATTCCCACTCCATGAGTCCTAATTCCCAAGTGAATTACCTGCAAGCAAAATCTCTCAGCACTGCTTTTGGGGAAACAGGGTTGAGGCAGAAATTGCCCATTTACTCTTGAAAGTTTGTATTCTAAGGACACATACTTAATATTAAATATAGTTACACATTTCCTCATATCAAAAGTGCTACATTTTTGTGCATTTCAGACTCCTCCCAAAGGCCTTCCTTTATGAGTAAAAAATAAAATGTTATTTCTAAACCTTGGAAAATTACTGTTTTCTACTTTTTAATGAAATTCAACCACAATGTCAAATATAATTGACCCACCTTAAAATGTAAAGACATCAGCTATTATTAATGAAGTGTTTTAAGGCACATTTTGGAACATGATCACAGCTAGAATATATATGCAGTTTTATATGATAAAAGATTAACTTATTAACCTTGGAGCATTTTCTCTGCATCAGCAACATTTTAGAGTATTAGAAGAGAAGCACTATCTCAAATAATTTGTAAAACTTTAACAACACATCAAAGGGGGAAAATAGACAAGTTGGTTTCAAATAATGAAACTTGCTTCTCCAGAGGACAGCTGTCTAAAAGTAAAACTCTCTGTTTACTCTCTGTGGCAGCCTATTACTTCACCTATTATCTATCACCTCTTTGCCCTTGGAGAATTCTCTTTAAATGTGTTTACAAAGGCAAAGACAAGTTTAAAGCAATTATCAAAGAAATGTGGGCTACAGTGGTACACAGAGGAATAGGCATTATGCTTATTCTTTCTTTTATTTACATATTTTCCAACATCTGGATTATGTCCAACTCCAGATATCCCTCTTTCTTCCATAACATACCTCTTGATCTATAGTCAATATGTTAAACTAATACTTGGATGATCATTTTCTTCCTTATATTATTTTTCTACTTCTTTAATGCATCATTTCTTTTCTGATAACAAAATTCCAAATTACTTGGATATAGTTATATTTCATATATAGATTTGCATATCATTCTAAAATTCTTTGCAAACTCACCTCTATAGTTTGAAATATCTTCATTTTCCTCACTATGATATTTTCATTTATCACTATTAACACTTAGACTTTCTGAGATTGTATTTAAATTTTCTAAGGTTATGTTTT
>SJYQ01000091.1:145428-159268 GCA_006410935.1 Redunca redunca | reverse complement strand
ACAGTATACTAACGCATATATATGGAATTTAGAAAGATGGGGATGATGACCCTGTATGTGAGACAACAAAAGAGACTCAGATCTATAGAGTGAACTTTTGGACTCTGGGGGAGAGAGAGAGGGAGCGGGTGGGATGAGATGGGAGAATGGCATTGAAACATGTATACTATCATGTAAGAAACGAATCGCCAGTCGATGTCCGATGCAGGATGCAGGATGCAGGATACTTGGGACTGGTGCAAGGAGAGGACCCAGAGAGATGGTATGGGGTGGGAGTTGGGAGGGGATTCATGTTTGGGAACGCATGTACACTCGTGGTGAATTCATGTCAATGTTTGGCAAAACCAATACAGTAATGTAAAGTAAACTAAAGTTAAAATAAAAATTAAAATAAAAAAAAAGAATCCACCTGTAATGTAGAAGACTCAGGTTCTATCCCTGGGTCAGGAAGATCCTCTGTAGAAGGGAATGGCAACCCACTCCAACCTACTCTTGCCTGGAGAATTACATGGACAGAGGAGCCTGGTGGGCTACTGTCCATGAGGTCTCAAAGAGTCTGACACGACTGAATGACTAACCCTATCACTATAAGGGATATTCAAAATAATTTATAGCAATATTCCCTCATTAAGAAGGCAATGGCACCCCACTCCAGTAATCTTGCCTGGAAAATCCCATGTATGGAGGAGCCTGGTGGGCTACAATCCATGGGGTCATGAAGGGTTGGACACAACTGAGCAACTTCACTTTCACTTTTCATTTTCATACATTGGGGAAGGAAATGGCAACCCACTCCAGTGTTCTTGCCTGGAGAATCCCAGGGATGGGGGAGCCTGGTGGGCTGCTGTCTATGGGATCGCACAGAGTTGGACACGACTGACGCGACTTAGCAGCAGCAGCTTAGCAGCAAGAAGGAACTAGTAAAAGTTATAGCAAAAAAACAACAACTGATTTTGTCAGAGGAACATAGTCTTTATCCTTTGCATATGCTTTCTTTGACTATTTTTTTTTTTTTGCAGGCATGTTGCTGAAAATGTATTCATGTCTTTTGTACAATACCCCTTTGTTATCTAACTATATAACAGCCCTGATTGCAGCTTATTACAGAATCATCTTTCCTTTTTTCAGCAATGTTACCTCTCAGTTTTTCCTTTTTTTGAGATGCTCCTGCACACTGCTCCTCCTGTCTATACTGCAAGCCAGTACATAATGTTCTCTGCAACAGCTTGGCTCTATTACTGAAGCTACCCCCTTGTACTCACTAGAAACACTCTCTCTCTCTCACATAGATCCACTTTCACAGAATTAAATTTTGTCTCCTTATGTGGTGCTTATGCATTCTGAGTTCACAGCTTTTTCCTTATAGATTATACTTGTCATGGCACCAAGACAGCATCACTTCGTCCATGTCAGGCTACCATAGCTACACTGGCATCTCCTCCTAACCCTGACCCTCTCAATATGGCCATTCAGGTCATTCATTTCTCTGAAAACATTTTCCCATTCTTTCTCCACAAAAAGAAAAGAGCGACTTACTTTCAAATGAAACAGCATCATTTTAGACTAAGAAAACTGGCTTTTGTGTTCACTGTTACCAGAAGAGCCATCAATTAAGGAACAGATATTTTTCAGTATATTTGTTCCAACTACATGACAAATTTAAAATAAAATTTTTTCTCTGAATCCTTCAGAACTGGGAAAACTGATTTTTTTCTTACAGTTGGTTGCAGCCTACTCCAGGTGAACTTACAAAAGCACAACATGCCCTGCTTTCTTATGTACAACAGGGTGCTTTACAGAGGATCTAGATTTTTGTCATATGTCAAAAAGTTTGCTTCCTTAAGGACGTTTTTTAAAATGCCATAACCTCAATAAAACAGAGATTGAAGTAATTTAAAGATTTGTCTCCTTGAATAATGCTTCTGGTCAGGTCAACACTTGACACACTCATCTGATGAAGTATTATACAAGAAGAGAATTAGCTTTTTATGGATTATAACTGCCAAAGTGTACATTTTGTAATTCAGGGGAAAAAAGAAATATTGTATGTCCTCACATATGGAAGCTTAAAAAGCTGAATTCATAGAAACAGAGAATAGAATGGTAGTCTCCACTGTCAAGTGGGTGGAGGGATTAGGGACATGTTGGTCAAAGGGTACAAACTTCTAGTTCTAATGTAAATAAATTCTGGGCATCTAACATGCAACATGGTGGCTGTTTTTACCAAAACTATATCAGATACTTGAAAATTTCAAAGAGTAGATCTTAAATGTTATAACCATATACATACAGAAGAGTAATTATGTTAGCTGAAGGATGTGTTAACTAACTTTATTATGGTCATCATTTCACAACATGTATGTGTACCAAATCATCATGCTGTACACCTTAAACTTACAAAATGTTATGTGTCAATTATATATCAGTAAAGCTGGGAGGGCAAGTAAAAGAGAAAAATCACTCTGCGACATGACTATTTGCAAAAAATCACTCAAATTAATAATTACATGGGCAAAGTAGAATGCTAAATCTTTATTTCTTTGGCTCAGTTCTTCCAAATATTACCTGTAGGTATTTGACAATACTTGCCTGATTTTTAAAATGTGTATTTTGGTAGTATTCTTTATATTAAAAGTGATTTTACATGCAATTTTTATTTATCTTCATATGCCCCTGTGAAGTTATAGAGCAGATACTATTATTTTCTTTGAGAAATGAAGACACTCAGAATAAGAGAAGCTATAAGAGCTTAGGTAGTTTGACCAAATCCACAGAGACACATTAAAGTATGGTGGCAAGAGATCTATATTTCAGGTTTCAGTTTAGTTCAGTCACTCAGTCGTGTCTGACTCTTTGTGACCCCATGGACTGCAGCACACCAGGCTTCCCTGTCCCTCGCCAACTTCAGGAGCTTGCTCAAACTCATGTCTATCTAGTCGGTGATGCTATCCAACCATCTCATCCTCTGTCATTGCCTTTTCCTCCTGCCTTGTCTTTCCCTGCTTCAGGGTCTTTTCCAATGAGTCATTTCTTCACATCAGGTGGCCAAAGTATTGGAGCTTCAGCTTCAGCACCAATCCTTCTAATGAATATTCAGGACTGATTTATTTAAGATTGACTGGTGGGATCTCCTTACAGTCCAAGGGGCTCCCAAGAGTCTTCTCCAACACCACAGTTCAAAAGCATCAGTTGTTTGGCACTCAGCTTTCTTTATGGTCCAACTGTCACATCCATACATGACTACTGAAAAAACCACAGCTTTGACTAGACGGACCTTTGTCAGGAAAGTAATGTCTCTGCTTTTTAATATGCTGTCTAGGTTGGTCATAGCTTTCCTTCCAAGGAGCAAGTGTCTTAATTTCATGGTTGTAGGTACTATCTGCAGTGATTTTGGAGCCTAAAAAAATAAAGTCTGTCACTGTTTTCATTGTTTCTCCATCTATTTCCCATGAAATGACAGTACCAGATGCCATGATCTTAGTTTTTTGAATGCTGAGTTTTAAGCCAGCTTTTACACTCTCCTCTGAATTTCAAGAGGCTCTTTAGTTCCTTTTCACTTTCTGCCATAAGGATGGTGTCATCTGCATATCTGAGTTTACTGATATTTCTCCCAGTCCAGCTTGTGCTTCATACAGCCCGGCATTTCACATGATGTACTCTGCATATAAGTTAAATAAGTAGGGTGACAATATACAGCCTTGACGTATTCCTTTTCCAATTTGGAAGCAGTCCATGCAGTTCCATGTCCAGTTCTAACTGTTCTAATTGGGCATGTTTAATGACCATTTATTGTCATATACACTTTATGTATCGAGAACAGAGATTTGACTTGTGGGTACTAAAATCTAATTTAAAATAAGCCTTATTATTATATTTCCTATATTCCTCTGATGATGCCTTTAAAGTGAATTTTCAAAACTAATGGCAAAAGAAAAATGATCAGTTAAGCCCTAGGTTAAAAAAAAGAGAGAGCGAGTTGTTTATCAACTCACTAGGAAACTATCTTCCAGGTTTCGGGGTGACATAAATCACACCCCATTTGCCTCTGGGAAGTTTGCTCTGGGTTAAGAACAGGAGATGCTGAGATACTCATGAAACTGTTGAACTGAGGAATATCTGCATTGGAAAAAGACTACATAAAAATTGACTAAGCAGACACAATTTAAAAATCAAGAGTTTCCTTCTGAAAACTGGATACTCTAGGTTCTCTTGAGAATGGAATAACCAGCAGGTCTGGGCCCACATTCTCACATAGCCACCTCTAGCTGAAAAGCAGAGTGACTGTCCATTTTTGAGGATGCATGGGAGCTCCAGGTCCCACTTTTCTTTGCTGGGACCCCCTGCCCTAACATAGCATATCTGATTCTTATTTATCATCTCACCTAGATTGTTTCTTTTCTAATCATAAAATTATGAAAAGTGAAACGTTTTTATATCTGGATTTCTAGCAAAAGTAAGAAGACAAAATTTAGTACAAAAGTACAAATATCTGAAATACTTCTTATATCCAGACCACTTGTTCATTTATATTTTGTATTCCTGATCCCCAGAAGAATTTGAGTTTACTTCCACTGATTTAAGCAAAGTGAATTATCTGAACCAAAAGAAGCCTGTTGACTCTGATTCTCTAGGCCTGAAGAAACTTGATAATATATCAATTTTCATTTTATTCTTTCTCAAAGAATCTACTCACTGAGACAGTCGATCCAATTGTCCTTGCATTAGCCTTTAAGCCATCTCGCAAAACAGTCACATATGGTTTTATAGTTGCTTTACCCTGTCAACAAAGATGTCAATCTCATCTCTATACTTGTCACATATTTTAAATATCCCCCAGCTTCCTATTTTCACTGCCCTTAGCAGTCTGCTGTCTTATGGCCCATTAACTCATTCAGTCATTCCCAAGTATCACAAAGCCAGAGGAAGACAGTAATTTTTTAACTCACAAAATAAGTTATACCTGCTTCCAACTGTTGGACCCCATACCCTCAAATAGCCTCCTTATTCAAAGGTAGCAATACAATAAATAATCTAAGTACAAAAGTTTTACTGTTACTTAATGAAATGAATTTTAAAGTGTATTATTCAGGTAAATTCCTGAATTTTTTCATTTGCTTTATCTTGCTTAGTAAAATTACTCTTATGAACCTTGGATTTTTGTTGCTGTTCATCACTTAAGTTGTGTCTGACTCTTTGTGACCTCACAGAAGGCAGCACACCAGGCTTCCCTGTCCTTCACATCTCCCAGAGCTTGCTCAAACTCATGACAATTGACTCGATGATGTCGTCCAAACACCTCACCCTCTGTCGCCCCCCTTTTCCTCCTGTCCTCAAACTTTCCCAGCATCAAGATCTTTTACAGTGAGTAGGCTATTCACATCAGGTGGCCAAAGCACTGGAGCTTCAGCTTCAGCATCAGTCCTCCCAATGAACATTCAGGGTTGATTTCCTTTAGGACTGACTAGTTTGATCTCCTTGTTGTCCAAGGGAGTCACAAGAGTCTTCTCCAACATCACAATTTGAAAGCATCAATTCTTCAGTGCTCAGCCTTCTCATTGTCCAACTCTCACATCTGTATGCGACTTCCGGAAAAACCATAGCTTTGACTACACAGGCCTTTTTCAGCAAAGAGATATGTCTGCTTTTTAATATGCTATCTAGGTTTGTCATAGCTTTCCTTCAAAGGAGGAAGTATCTTTTAATTTGGGGGTTTCAGTCACCATCCAGTGATTTTGAAGCCCAAGAAACTAAAATCTGCCACTACTTCCACTTTTTCCCCATCTATTTGTCATGAAGTCATGGAACTGGATGCCATGATCTTAGCTTTTAGAATGTTGAGTTTTAAGTCTGCTTTAAACCTTGGATAGAGGTGGGAAAGAAAGCCATGTCTTATATCAGGAAATAATCAAACCCCACAAATCCAATGTAAATGGTTATAAGTGCCTCTACTGCTGGTTATGGTCTTAGGAAAACAAAATGCCCTAGAGGTGTCATCTATAACGAGGTAATGTCAGCAATTTTTAAAAGTAAACAAACCTCACTATTAAAATAGATGTCAATGTAGATAGGTATAGATATGGATGTAGATATAGATCTACATATATAGGTACAGATCTAGAAATATATAGAGATTTCCAGATATAGAAGAATCAGCAGAGAGTAACAGGCAAGCAACATAAGCCTAAGCAATGATTAATCTGTTTTCAGTTTGGAGCTGTACTGTTTGTCATTAACATCTGCTTCCAGACTGCATAGGTAAAGGCAATTTAATAGCATTGCTGCCCAGGTCTTATGTGCTTTCTTTTCTCAGTAGAAGTTATTCTGATTTCTAGGCTTAGAGGTAAAAGAGAAACTGGCACCTGTTTCTAAATCTCTATTGAGGTTTCAAATGGAAAATAATAGCCTAATTTAATGAAAGGATTTTCCTCCCATCCTGGAGTGGCTGGGAAGAATGCAAGCCATTCATTGGTGTGTTCAAGTTTTTGTGCAGCAGAATAGATGATGGATAAAAGTTCAGGTGCTCTGCAATTAGTGCTGGGCAAGTGCTTCTGGCAGGCATCCAGTGCCTAAAGACACAGCACTGCTATGGTCTGCCAAACTGTGTCCTTAGGAAACCTCATTTCCCATCCCTTCAATAGTCTGAATTGTAATTTTGCTCTGAGACAAAATGAAAGAATAATCTGCAACCTCACAATGTACATTTCCAGAGGAGTTCCTCTCTGGGTATGTCAAGAAGCCAATTCTAACTCTTAGCAAATCACTGAGGGCAGCAGGGATTCCCACACGATATGTATGACATGTATCACCTCATGATTATTTATCAAGGAAAATCTGTTGATCATTCACATCCAAACCATGGAGGGAAGTGGAAGGGGTTAATATGTAGATTTCTGAATCCCAGACCAAACCACAAAATCAAAATGTTCCAGGTTGAAATTCAGAATCCATATTTTTTAGCAAGTTTTATCATTCTTATCCCTAGTAGCTTAGCTGGTAAAGAATCTGCCTGCAATGCAGGAGACCCCGGTTTGATTCCTGGGTTGGGAAGATCTGTTGGAGAGGGATAGGCTACCCACTACAGTATTCTTGGGCTTCCCTGGTGACTCAGATGGTAAAGAAACCACCTGCAATGCAGGAGACCTTGGGTTTCATCCCGGGTTGAGAAGATCCCTGTGTTAGGAAGATCCTCTGGAGAAGGGAATGGCTAACTACTCCAGTATTCTGGCCATGGTCAGAGGAGCCTGCTAGGCTATAGTCCTTGAGGTAGCAAAGAGTCAGACACAACTTACACTTTCATGATTCTTATTCACATCAAAATTGGAGACTTACTGATCTAAGGTTATTTTTTCCCTTTCATAAGAATGTATTGAGCCCTTGCCCTATAGGCTCATAGATGTATGTCCTTTATTTAGTAGTAAAGATCACAGACAATTTATATTTTCATAAAACCTGTAGCCTTGTAAAACATAAAATAAATGAGTAAACATGCAAATCTATTACTACAAAACTTGATAATCTATGAAGAAATAAAGGATGCATCACAAAGAGTAAATAGGCAAAGGCAGGAATCCCGTTAAGTAGTTAGATAAGGAGAGGCATCTATGAAGAGAACTCCCCACCCCTAGAAAAAATAACAGTGTTCTTTAATATACCAATGCCCTGGCTCCCTTGCTATGGCCATGGGAAAGCTTAAAGTCAGTTCTAAGGAGATTTGGGATAATACAGCTTTGGGTCTATAATTGTCTGTGAATATTATATTTGATCCTCATAGAAAGCCTGTGAGATCATCAAAGTGTTAGGGAAAGCACACTGATTGAGACCACCCACCCTGGCCAGGCACCATAGTAACCATTTGCATGAGTTGTTTTATGACAGGAGATCCTGATAAGGAATACGAAACTAATAAGCCACCACCAACCAGAAGAGTTCGGGAAAGGTCGAAAGGAGACACCACGTGTCTGTCCACTTCCCAGAATCCCTCTCGCTAGCATCCATCTTGGCTGAGTGATGTGTGCACCACCAGGAAAGACTCTGAGTTAGAATGGTTGGCCAAAGACCACCCGGAAACTAATCCCATCACCATAAAACCCGAGACTGCGAGCCACGTGGCAGAGCAGTTCTCCTGGGTTCCCTTACCCTACTGCTCTCCCCCCGGGTGCTCTTTCCCAATAAAGTCTCTTGCTTTGTCAGCAGATATGTCTCCTCGGACAAGAGCCCAGTTTTGGGCCCTGGAAGGGGCCCGCCTTCCTTCAACAAAAGCAAATATCCTCATTTACAGAAGAGGAAAACTGTGGTAACACAGTTCAACTTGAGAAAAGACTTTTCAGATGACAAGGGGAATTCAACAGAGACCCAAAGAAGAAGGAAATTTAGTCCATCTTAGAAACATATTCCAACTGAAGAAATGGTAATCTTAATCGAGTGGAATGCTTTCTGCCTATGGCATTATCACTGACATTCATAATTCCTTTCCCTTTATCTTGTCATGTGATAGTGCTTACCAACACTCTAATTTTAGCAACTGCCCTGATTTTGATATAGTTCTTAACCTTGTATTACAAGGAGAATATTGTGCTAGGTGTCCCAAATGATTAATACTTGGTCCTGTCTCTTATAGAGTTTACAAACTGATGGGTGAAAGATACAATCGTTATATATAACACAAAATTAAATAAGTACTAAGTAAAACATTTGTTTACAAATGTTTAATATTTGTAAAATATTTAATAAATAAGTATTTACTAAATATTTAATAAATATCTACTATTTAACAAATAATAAGTATCTACTATATAAACTAGGGCTTCCCAGGTGGCGCTGGTGTAAAGAACCCACTTGCCAACACAGGAGATATAAGAAAAGCAGGTTTGATTCCTGTGTTGGGAAATGCCCTGGAGGAGGGCATGGCAACCCACTCCAGTATCCTTGCCTGGAGAACCTCATGGACAGAGGAGCCTGGCAGGCTACAGTTGGATATAACTGAAGTGACTTAGCACGCATGTACAAATGTGTGCATGTGTATGAGCCAAGCTTTTATGATAGGTGAACCTAGTAGAACACTTTTAACAGATAATATCTGAACTATGCTTTTAATCAGAAAAAGGAGATTGATTGGTGGAAAATTAGGAGAATGAGATTCTGTGCAGAGAGCAGAACACAGATAAAATACAGAGTGATAAAAGCATACAATATGTAGGAAAAATGTAAATATGGATTTGTACAAGTTTTGTAAAATGATATAGAAAAAGAAAATGGAAAGTTAGATCAGAGAAACATCCTTACTGACTGGTAAGTGTTTAACACTTTATTCCAAGGGAAGGGGAAGTGATTGTAAGTTTTAAGAGTGAAAAAAAATACTTCAATCCATGAATGAGGAAAAAACACACCTGAATTGCAAAAGGACATATAAAAAATCTAATACCTCATTTTTCTGCTTGGTTTTATAATTCTTTAGTGTTATACATATTTATCAATATACACAGTTCAGTTCAGTTCAGTTGCTCAGTCATGTCCGACTCTTTGCAACCCCATGAATCGCAGCACGCCAGGCCTCCCTGTCCATCACCAACTCCCGGAGTTCACTCAGATTCATGTCCATCGAGTCAGTGATGCCATCCAGCTATCTCATCCTCTGTCGTCCCCTTCTCCTCCTGCCCCCAATCCCTCCCAGCATCAGAGTCTTTTCCAATGAGTCAACTCTTCTCATGAGGGGGCCAAAGTACTGGAGTTTCAGCTTTAGCATCATTCCTTCGTTAAAATTATAACGTGCTTAAGTCTAGGAAATAGATGCATGTAAGTCTCTTTGAAAATTTTAACCTTGCCAAGAACCAGCTCTGTTGATTTTCACATGGTCTTGATTTCCTTTCTAAAGAAAGCAGGCAGAATGGTTTGGAGGTCTTAACCTCATCTTAAGCCTTCCTTGATAGCCCAGTGGCAAAGAATTCACCTTCAATGCAGGAGACGTGGGTTTCATCTCTGGGTCAGGAAGATCCTTTGGAGGAGGGCATGGCAACCTACTCCAGTATTCTTTCCAGAAAAATCCCATGGACAGAGTAGCCTGGTGAGTCCATGGGGTTGCAAAGAGTCAGACGACTGACTGCACACATGTACCTCATCTTAAGAGCATGTGACTCATTTTACCTGGGCAAGCAGTGTAATTTTTCCATACTTAGTATAGTGCTTAGCATATAGGATTAATATTTAGTAAATAAGTGAACAAATAAATGTGTTAGATCACAGTTTTAGTATAACCATGTTTGCAACTTTGATATCCCCAGTTATTTTACACATATGGGTTTTCTTATATTTTCATGGGCATCTGTTTATAAATAGGATATCTCTTCACCAGAATATATTCTGTAAATAATACATTCTTTGAATACAATCCATCTGAAAACAGGATAAACTGAGAAAGAGTTCAATGAGCCTTTCCTACCAATTTTGCTAAAGACAAATAGATAGATAGATGATATATGCAAACATGTATATATATAGATATACAGATAAATACATATACACAGATACACATATGCACATGCATATATATATAGATACATAATTTCACCATTAAGTTCAGTTTGTTTAATTAAGGAATATTAAGAACTACTTTAACATAGATTAAGCTAAAATTTACTTTCACTTTGTGCAAGCTTTTGCAGATTGAAATCAAAGCAAATAAAAGTATAGCATATTTACATATAAGAAGAATATAACACATTTTTTTAATTATTTATTTTAATTGGAGGCTAATTACTTTACAATATTGTATTGGTTCTGCCACAATGGCGGTTCATCAACATGAATCCGCCGCAGGCATACACATGTTCTCCATCCTGAACTCTCCCACCTCCCTCCCCGAACCATCCCTCTGAGTCATCCCAGTGCACCAGCCCCAAGCATCCTGTATAGAACCTGGACTGGCGATTCATTTCTTATATGATATTATACATGTATAACACATATTTAAACAGCAACATAAAGTCATCTTGTCATGGGAATCAAGTTTGTTCTAATTGAAACTTTAATTATCAAAATAACTGGAAATCACTTTCATGAGTGAGGTTATTTTTTCTTTTTTATGTGATCATTAACTCTCCATAAAAACATGTCATCACACTGTGCTTCCAAATAACCTCCAAAACTAAGAAAATCATCACTAATATGGAAAAGGGATATGCATGATATAGAATCTTGCCAAACAAGAATATTGGGATGGGAAATGTTTGTGTTCAAAGAATATTTATGACAACCATTGGCAACTCTGAAAGGGAAGGAATAGAAAAAGGTTAACTACCACATGGTTTTTTAGAGGGTTGCACACTTTGAAACTATCATTTTCAGCATGGAGCAGAATTCTTGCCAGCTGTTTTCTTGACAAAACAGTGGGTGAACATTCATTTTAAGGTACTGTTTTTTGTGGGGGTTTTTTAAGTCATTCAATTACCAGTTTGTAAGTTTAATATGCTTATGGAATGCAGATATAGGTTTTTCCTTTGCTCTCCTGGAAGTACATAACCTAGAGCAACAAACAGAATATCAGATTGGGCTTTTTAAAAAACAATTTATTTTCTTTAATTTTAACAGGAGGCTAATTACTTTACAATACTGTAGTGGCTATTGCCACCCATTGACATGAATCACCCATGGATGTACATGTATCCCCCCCTCCTGGACCACTCCCCTCCAACTCCCTCCCCTCCCATCCCTCAGGGTTGTCCCAGAGCACCAGCTTTGAGTGTTCTGTTTCATGCATCAAACTTGGTCTGGTCACCTATTTCACATATGGTAATATACATGTTTCAATGCTATTCTCTCAAATCATCCCACCCTGGCCTTCTCCCACAGAGTCCAAAAGTCTATTCTTTATATCTGTGTCACTTTTGCTGTCTCGCATATAGGGTCATCATTACCATCTTTCTAAACTCCATATATATGCATTAATACACTGTATTGGTGCTTTTCTTTCTGATTTACTTCACTCTGTATAATAGACTCTAGTTTCATCCACCTCACTAGAACTGATTCAAATGCATTCTTTTTAGTAGCTGAGTAATATTCCACTATGTATATGTACCACATGTTTTAATCATCAAGACTGACTAAATGAAAATCAAATACTACTTGGATTCAAAGAGGTTCAATGAAGTATTTAGCACCTAACACTAGTAGAATACCTCAGCATGATCATTTAGGTATATTGAGCAATGAGTATCAATTTATATTTGAAGCAACATATTATTTTACAGTATTCTATACTGATTACAAAAATACCCCTCTTTCTGTCCATGACACCTTCTATAGGCTACATAAATTGATATGTTTTAAGTTACTCAACTTTAGGATGTTTTATTACAAAGGAAAGGTTAATGGATACATATAACCAGAAATCTATTGATTTTTGTATATTAAAATTCAAGATGCTCAACTTATCCATTCAGTGATAATTCTTCTATAAACTGAAAAAGACTATACAAATGTTCATAACACTGTAAAACAATTATCCTTCAATTAAAATAAACATTTTTCTCAAAAAAGACTATACAAATATTATTCTAACACAGATTACACTTCATGGATCCATGACAATTTAAAAATACCCGCCTTTCCATTGAGTACGTCAAGGCTGTATATTGTCACCCTCCTTATTTAACTTATATGCAGAGTACATCATGAGAAACGCTGGACTGGAAGGAACACAAGCTGGAATCAAGATTGCCGGGAGAAATATCAATAACCTCGGATATGCAGATAACACCACCCTTATGGCAGAAAGTGAAGAGGAACTAAAAAGCCTCTTGATGAAAGTGAAAGAGGAGAGTGGAAAAGTTGGCTTAAAGCTCAACATTCAGAAAACAAAGATCATGGCATCCAGTCCCATCACTTCATGGGAAATAGATGGGGAAACAGTGGAAACAGTGTCAGACTTTATTTTGGGGGGAGCTCCAAAATCACTGCAGATGGTGACTGCAGCCATGAAATTAAAAGACACTTACTCCTTGGAAGAAAAGTTATGACCAACCTAGATAGTATATTCAAAAGCAGAGACATTGCTTTGCCGACTAAGGTCCATCTAGTCAAGGCTATGGTTTTTCCTGTGGTCATGTATGGATGTGAGAGTTGGACTGTGAAGAAGGCTGAGCGCCGAAGAATTGATGCTTTTGAACTGTGGTGTTGGAGAAGACTCTTGAGAGTCCCTTGGACTGCAAGGAGAGCCAACCAGTCCATTCTGAAGGAGATCAGCCCTGGGATTTCTTTGGAAGGAATGATGCTAAAGCTGAAGCTCCAGTACTTTGGCCACCTAGTGTGAAGAGTTGACTCATTGGAAAAGACTGATGTTGGGAGGGATTGAGGGCAGGAGGAGAAGGGGACGACTGAGGATGAGATGGCTGGATGGCATCACTGACTTGATGGACGTGGGTCTGTGTGATCTCCGGGAGGTGGTGATGGACAGGGAGGCTTGGCGTGCTGCAATTCATGGGGTTGCAAAGAATCGGACATGACTGAGCGACTGAACTAAACTGAACTGAACTGATTCCACATAATTAAAGAGGCTATGTACTACAGGAATGAAAATCTTGACAGTCTATATTTGAAATATCCACAATTTTAAGTGTAACATAGCTATGCAAGTTTCAATAGAGATTTAAGCCATTAAAATATTATTATGCCCTTTTTGGGAGCTTTTTGAGTAGCAGAGAATTCTGGAAATATACTTTCATGAATCTTTGATTAGTAGACTGTAAAAGTTACCATTTCAAAAACACAAACAATGTTTGTTTTATTTTGGTTTTCTGTTTACGGAGGAGACCTAAATAAAGTAAAATAACCTGAATGTAGGTAC